>CAIGRB010112857.1:0-33223 GCA_903798255.1 Fraxinus quadrangulata
TTAAAAATCAATCTTTAAACACCTGTTTTTTTGTAATTTCCCCTTTAATATTGGTTTGGGTCAATTTAAGTGAGTTTCGGGGTGGGTTAGGTCGGATTTGCGGTTCTCGATTTATGGGCCCAACCCTATGTGAGAATTAACAGCACAACTAACTTATATATATGACTTAAAATGCATAATGGGTTATCTTAAAAATTAAATAACAAAAACTACAAAATAATGGGTTATCCAAACTCGAAAAAATAACTTACCACGCCAATGATGGAGGAGTTTGATTGGATGTCAGTGAGGTGGCGGAGCTCGAAGGCTTAACGGACGAGTTGTTTGGACTTAGAGAGGCCGAAATTCTTGGCTATTTCTGACATAGAGTTTGAGATTTTTCCTTGTAATGAAGTTGAAAGGGTGAAATGAAAGAGAGAAATTAGTAACGTACTATGAATAATTTGGTATAAACAAGAGGGATTTAATTGCTGACATAATTAGAGTCGCTAATTAATAGTAAGGTAAAAGGAGTTTAGTGATTTGATGAATTTTAATTATACTTTCTATTTCAGTATAAATAAATGGAAAAATAAAAAGTTAAATAGTATATTTTGAATATTTAATTTTAAATAGTTATCTTATCTTGTGTAATTTCCTCTTTTATTTTATTTTATTTTTGGGCTCGGGCTCGGGCTCTTGTTAATCTGAATATGGGGTGTTATTGATTTGGGAGAAGCACGGTACAACAAGAGTTTCCCTTTATTTGGTGATGGGCTAACTATGCACTGAGACAGGCTAGGAATCTTTTAGGACAATAATATATGGGAAAATTATCTAGAACTCTTCTTTTCAATATTATATTTCAAAAGTAGGTGGATAAAGGATTAAATTTCAATAAACAGGTAGTAAATACTAATTTCTAAATTAATTAAAACAAATTAATTACACCCCCTCTCCCTATCACCCCGAACACTTATTTTACTCCCCAAACCCTAATTCATTTCTAACCTTCGCCACAGAGTCTCTCTCTTCTCCAAAAATCAGATGGTCACTCTCTTACCCAAAAATCAGGTCGACTTCTTCCCCACCCACCCTTTAGATTCCGACCACCTACTGCTTCTCTCGTCGGAGTTTCTCAAGACTGGTCGCCTATTGCATATGTTGCTATAGTCACCCGTTGCGAGCAGCGGTCATGACACCGCTTGCGCGTCGCTGCAAGCTCACTGCAGCGAAGTTGAGGTGCTGCAGCGCCGCTTGTGGATCTGCAATTTCAATGAAGTGCTACTGCAAGCTTGGGAGCGATGCGGACTAGTTATGCTTCTCCTCGCCGACGACAGAGCACTGTTGCTGCAAGCATAGAAAGATGACCATTTCACCAGTTAGTGGAGAAGGTTGTAATGAGCCAACACGTTCTTCAAGTAGCATGGAGGTTTCTAAGGAGATTATTGTGAAGGAGATAAGAGTATGGAATATGGAGAAACGGGTCTGAAAGCAATTGGAAAAATAGCAGTTATTTGGCATAGCACAACAAAGTTAATCGGTCAATATGAGAGATAAGAACTTTACCTTCTCTAAGGGCTCAGATGATATTGTGCTTGATTGTATTCGTGGAAGTACAATCCAGACAGTGGTCTAGTTCATTCTTATCAGAATGATTTTAGTACTCCCATTTTCTTATCATTCTTCTTTTATGGTTTTGGTTTGCTAAAATATTTGAGGTTTGATAAAAGAAGAGGTAATGACTAGTGATGGATTGTGGTGCTGGTTTGTGGTATAAGCGGATTTGTTTGTGGTGATCATTTGTGACCAAATATGTGTTTATTGTGATTGGTTTGTGATCAATTTTGTGTTGATTGTGACCGATTGTAACTTGAGATTGACCTAGTCACGAAGAGTCACGCTGAACACAAATTTAGTCACAGATAGTCACATTGAATACAAATTTAGTCACAATTAATTACAAATGACATGTGTTAGTGAATGTGATAATAGTAGGTGGATCCATGGGATGGGGGTATGATTTTCAATTTTTAATTTTCTTAAAATTTTTAAGTCGTCGGAGTGATCGCCGGAACAGTAATCGGAGCGGCAGTCGAAATAATCGTCGAAGCGACCGCCGGAGCCAATGGCTGTCTCCGGTGGAGGGAAGGTGGTGTAGTGGATTTTCGAAGAATGGGTGATTAAAAGAAAAAAAATTTAATTTACGTGTAATATTATTTTATTAAAAATGTGTGATTAATAAGAAGATATAAAGAATGAATTATTAATTTTAATGTGGCCAAACGGGGGCTATAGCGAGTTGCTAAAGCATTCCTCGGCATGAAAAACATAGGGAGAATAATTCAAATTTACCATTTTCAACAACAAACACGAACTGTATTTTGCATGTCTCTAGCTTTAGCACAGGGCTACCAGAATGCAAATTGGATGTTCTAATTGAGACATACATAGAAAAATTCTTCAATTTGTATGATCACACAATAAAACCAATAGTCACAACCATAAGATGATTAATCAGTTGCTATAGGATTTGAGATTTTTGCCTTCGAATTTCGATTAGTGCGGGTTAGATTTTAAAAATCAAGATATATGCATTAGATTGATGTGGGTCAAGTCACACACACACAGAGAGAGAGAGAGAGAGAGAGAGAGATCGTGTAAAACTCACTCATTTGCTTACTTGATTTCAAGATTTTAAAGACGCGTCTTAAGTTATGAATAAGGTGTTGCAATTTGAATGAACCAGTGTACAAAACTCACGTCTATGGGAAACACATTGTCCAATGTATATAAATGCATTACAACTTTATTAGACAATTTGATACTCATCCACTACTACATCAACCATCGTCTAGACTTATAGAGACATATTTGACATGTCGTATTAAATCGGATAAGGATTAAAATATTTACAATTGATCCTTATTTGTGATCGGTGCAATTAGTGTTGTTTATCCTCGAGTTTGGATTTATGCTGCATCATTCATCACCAGTTTATGACTCAAGAAAAGATTCGTTATTGAATTACATATATTTACATTTACTCACAGTAAATAAGATTTTAGAATTTCACTTATAAATAAAAAATACTTATAAGCAAAAGGTCAATTATAAGTAAAATCCACTTATAACAGTAAATTTTATTTTTAAATGAGAAACTCATGTACAAGAAAAAATAATTAACTATAAGTAACAAGTAAAAAAATTAATTACGAGTACAATGAGTAAAATATTACTTACGAGTAAAATTTAAAAAATGCTTATATGCGTAGAAAATCATTCATAAATTAAAAATAACTTTGTAACTCAAATATTTATCAATAAGTTAAAAATTGCTCATAAGACAAAGAAATACCTATATTTAAAAATTGCCTAAAATTAAAATACTACTTATAATTAAAAAAATCAATTATAATTAAAAAGTCTATTTATATGCCAAAAAAAAAAACCACTTATAAGACAAAAAAATCACTTCTCTGTTGCTTAAAAATAAACAATACAACTTATAACTAAAAAAATCAATTATAAATGGAAATTACTTTATAACTAAAAAGTATGTAAGTAAAAAATCGTTCATAGGACAAAAATTCAGTTTTATGTACGAAATTGCTTCTAAGTGAAAATATTACTAATAACTAAAAAATTCACTTATCAGATAAAATTTCGCTTATAAATAGAAAAAAGTCACTTATAATTTTAAAAATCACTTACGTATAAAAAATTACTCATAAGTACAAAATTCATTTATGCGTTTAAAATTTACTTATAATTAAAAAATTAGTTATATGTAAAAATTTCACTTTTAAGATACAATATACTAATATGTAAACAAATTACTTAAATTAAAAGGAAAAAAAACATATATCTTCTTAGTAAGAAAAATCTCCTACAAGAGAATAATAACTAAAAAATCCATTTAATAAGTTTTAAAAATCTTATAAAAATACATATTTTTTAAATTTCTCATTACTTGTAAAGTCTTCTAATGGGATGTAATACCAATCTAATGTGGTCCAATACTAACATTTATTTATATTAGAGGTGATTTAAGTGACGTGATGATAAATGATAAAATCAATAAAGTAAGTCTCATTGATAAGAAAAAAATCAACACGACAATTTTTTATTTTTACCTTGTCAAGCTGGTAACTCTCCCTTCTTTTTAACAAGTTAACAAATGGACTTGTATAACAAAAGTCTATTATTGTAGCTTCTTCTAAAATCACGGTAGGATCTTAACAAATCAAGATATGCATTATAGCACTTTCGGTTTGGGTTAAATGCATTTAACTTGTTTTTAGCCCATTTTCAATCATCTATTTTTATTTTTATTTTTTTGCATCGAATGAATTAATTTTTTTTTGTTAGACTCGCAACTATTTCATTCTTTTTAACACAATGTCCATTGAATAATGCTATTTATAATAAAAATTATCGATAGTCGTCATACGTGACATACTTGTGTCGCATTTTTGTTTGATGCATTAATATGGTAATTTTTTATTGTCTCATGCATTAAATAACAAAACGACATATATATGTCACGAAGACGACTACCGATAGTTTTCAATACGAATAAAATTACTTATTTCTATTGACTCTAAAGAATAGCCATATTCAATAGCCATAAATATCTATAACCTCTATTTGGTGGCCTTAAAATTTTAAAAAATATATAGTTTTGAATAATATTTTTTGAAAAATGTATGGTTAAAAAGCAGGAAAAATTCTGAATTTACGTATGAAATATTTTATCGCGTAAATGTGTGATAAAAAATGAGAGTGTAAAAAAAATAATTTAAAAATAATGGTTATCAAATAGGGAGTTAATTTTTTTAACAAAAAATTCCAATATATGTATTCTTTCTATTTTTCAAGTGTACCGCCTGCATCTCCTCCGTAAGCTAACCATATATACCAATCCCAAATAAATCAAATCTTTAACTAGGGTTTTGTTGGTATTGGATTTTTTTAACCCTTGGGCTTCTGAAAAATTTGGCATGGTGCCATCCCAACAAAAATACACAACGGACTCAGCCTCCGCCCTCGAGTGCAAAGATTGCAATTTTAGCTCTCGTTTGACAATCATTAAAATAATTATTTTTGGGAAAAAAAATTAGTTTTGAAATAACGATTTGATGAAAAATCCACCTTGTTGAAGATCTAGTGGTGCTACTTGAAGAAGTGTGTAGTTAAAAAATAAAAAAAAAATTGAATTTATGTGCAAAATATTTGAGTCATGTTTGACGGCCATTATTATGTAAAATGATGTTTGAATAACGATCTTTTAGAAAATACTGAATAAGTGGTTAAAAAGTATGGAATTTTTTTTAAATATTATTGTGTGAATATTTAGTTAAAAATAAATATAAAAAATAAATTATATTGTCGGTTTGTGTGAATACATGAGCTTATTATGATAATGTGTAATTGAAAATAAATTTGAGAAAATTTTTTTATTTTAATGATTGTACTGACGGTTTATTTATTCGTAAGCCTATGTTTCGCCTCCATTTTTTTAAAATCTTAATTTTTTTAAAATTTATTTTCAATCCCACGTTATTGTATAAAATAATTTTAATAATATATGAAAAACTTTTCCATCTTTTCTAATAACCCGCAAATGGGGGCTCAAATTGAGCTCAAAAGTCAAAACCACCCTCAGGCACCGCTGACCGCACCACCGAATTTTTCAAAATGTCCAGCTCAATGGCCACCACTCTCCCTCCGCCCCAATCTCTGCCACTCTCCTCCGACTCCGATAACGACTCCCCCACCCACGACCACCATCATGTGGATCTCTCCTCCTCCATCTTCCAATCGTACCTCTCTCATTCCTCCACAGGTTCCTCCTCTCAACATGACCTCATCAAAATTCAATCTTTCTTAATCTCCTCCCGCTCCGGTGCTCTCTCCTGCCTCATCTGTCTCGAACGCATCAAGCCCACTGACCCCACCTGGTCCTGCACGTCCCGCTGCTTTGCCCTCTTCCACCTCCTCTGCATCCAATCCTGGGCGCACCAATCCACCACCCTTGCCATTTCACGAGCCACCTCACGCGCTGCAATTCCCAATGAGAACTCCATTGTATGGCCCTGTCCCAAGTGTCGTGTCGAGTACCCCAAGTCACAAACCCCCAAGAACTACTATTGTTTTTGTGGGAAACTTGAGGATCCGCCTCGTGATCCATGGATTTTACCCCATTCCTGTGGGGAAATATGCGGCCAGGCTTTAAGGAACAATTGTGGGCATTTTTGCTTGCTCTTGTGTCACCCAGGGGCTTGTCCATCGTGCCCAAAATTAGTCAAGACGAAGTGCTTTTGCGGGAAGCTGGAGGATGTGAAGAGATGCGGACTTAAGAATTTTTCATGTAATGGCGTGTGCAGGAAATTACTGGAGTGTGGGATTCATAGGTGTGGAGAAATTTGCCATGAAGGGGATTGCCCGCCTTGCGGAGAAAAGGTTGATTATAGGTGCCAATGTGGGAGGGTGAAGATGGAGAGAGAGTGTTGTCAGAGGCATTTTAGGTGCGAAAACGCGTGCAATAAAATTTTGGGGTGCGGGAAACATGGCTGCGATAGGGGATGTCATGAGGGCGAGTGTGGGGGGTGCCCGTTTCAAGGGAAGAGGACTTGTCCTTGTGGCAATCGAATATATGAGGGGATGGCATGTGATGTGACTGTGCCACTTTGTGGGTCAACTTGTAATAAGATGCTGAGCTGCAGGTTCCATAGGTGTCCTGAAAGGTGCCATCATGGACCGTGCATTGAGACTTGTAGGATTGTCGTTATGAAGTCGTGTAGGTGTGGGAGCTTGAAAAAACAGGTATGACCTAGAAATTCTAGTTAGCCACTGATTTCAGTTGTCTCTCGCTTCTCAGTATTTTTCTATTACGCGATCAATATTGGGAATGATTAACTACATTTATAATAGGTTCCTTGTTATCAAGACTTAACCTGCGAGAGGAAGTGCCAGAAAATGAGGGATTGTGGACGACATGCATGTAAGCGTCGCTGCTGTGATGGGGACTGCCCTCCTTGCTCTGAGGTTTGTGTCGCTGTCTTCTTTATGTTCCAAAAGTTTTTGAAATAATAGCTGATGTCTTAAAAGTGTATTGTTGCTTTGGAGATGCAGATTTGTGACCGGAAGCTCAGATGTAGGAACCATAAATGCCCTGCTCCATGTCATAGGTAAAGTCCGTTGTGATGAGTTCTGTGCAATGCTTGGAACAGAGTTTCGTAGGTGAACTATTTCAAACTTCATTCACATATTTTTCTTGTAGAGGTGCTTGTGCTCCTTGCCCATTGATGGTCTCTATTGCATGTTCATGTGGGACAACACACTTTGAGGTTAGCATTCATTGGTGTGTACTGGAAATTGAGCTAATACTTTTCGTGCTATTGATTAGAAAGTGGTTTTTCCGCTTTACTTTTTATTTGGCCCAGTGATAATGTTGCCATGTTATATAAGCATATAGAGTGCTTTTTCTTTCTTCCCCCTTTTTTTATTTTGATTTTATTTTTATGTTTGGAGAAATGCCCCACCAAAATTTTCAAGTGCTTAATTTGTAAAGGGAAAAAATGAAAACAAAAAAAAAAAAAAGATCTCATTAGCTTGGCCCAGCCGAGGGGACTGGACGGGGGAAATAACCAGGCATTTAGTGTTCGGGCTTCAAGGATATCCCTTCACTACTCCGAAAAAGCCAATAATAAGAGGCTATTCGTTCTGTGAATGAAGTATTGCTTCAATTTCTATAAAGCTCAGTGTTGAATAACTACAAACTTGCATCATCAATTTAATTTATAATACATGGTATCTGAAGAACTTTGGCAGATCTTTTGTGTCGGTGTTGTTTAGAGCTCTCAATACTATAAACGATTTGTAGGATCATATTTTTATACCATTGTTCTAGCATTGGAAGATATTTAACCATTTGAGCCTGTGGCACCACGGGTCAACTTTGGGCAATATTGTCAGTATGATAAGGCCTCCCTTGTTGAACTAAGTTATCAAGACTAAGTGAGAGTACATAGCATTTGATTAGAACTAGAAGGAAAAGAGAAAAAGAAGAGGTTAACAGCCTTTAGAATAATTTTGTGGTGGACCTGATTGTTCAATACTATTGGATGGGTGCCAACCAAAGTCTTAGTTCCTTTTGCTATAGAAAATAATTTGATTTATGTTTATTATCTTTTTTATGAGTTTCACAGATGCTCCTTTACATGTTTATATTTCAAACCAAACTATAGACAAAATTTGTCACGCTGTCTTTTTTAATATTTTTATGCAAACGTCCCTATTGATATCTTCACATTGATTGTAAGATTTTATGTACTTTGAAAGCCCGCAGTGAATGTAAATCTCAAAAGATACCTCGAAAACTGGGCACTACTTGGTACTTCCTGAGGTAGCAGACTCCTAATTGGGACACACAGCTTTAAACTCGGGGATTATTATCATATGCTATTCCACATTGGATTCAAAACATAATACTATGGTTTGTAAGAATGAACACTGCATTTCCATCAAAACAAGCTCTAGGCATGCCTTTTGGCTGCTTTTAAGCTATGTGCTAATGCAATGTGGCATCTTAGTTTAGGTCCTGAAAATGTTTGTAATGCATGTAAATCTGTAGTATTTGTGGATCCACCCATGAGTCAATGTCCTTTTCTTTCCTTTTTTTTTTTTTCGAAGAAGAGTGACGCCGGCAATATATGGATGTTTCTCTAATTATTTCTGCAGACTCTTTCAATTTAGACATCTGTTCCATAAATTGTTGTATGGAAAATCTGAAGTAACAGTTATAGTCCAAACAATTGAAAAAAAATTCCTATTTTGTGTTAAATTGCAGCACTCGTTCCACAAGTTACAACTAATTTTTTTACTTTTATCAGGTTCCTTGTGGCACAGAGGCTGAGCATAAACCTCCAAAGTGTCCCAAACCATGTCGTATAGCTCCTTTATGCAGGCATGCATCCAGTAGCAAGGTAGTATTGGTGGTTACTTGTCTTATATCTACTGTCCTCTGATAATTTTGACGTGTGTTTGGAATGTAGCATTAGACCATATTAGATACTACAAATAGAGGGATTTTAGTTTCATTTTCTTCCTTAATAGTGTTCACTACTGTCTAATTCACCTTATGAGACATGCTAGTATTATTAAATGAAATCTACTTAAATTTAGTTATTGGGTTTGTTTTGCAATCAATTTCTCTTGCTTATATATTAATATCTTCATATTTGACTGCTTTGGCCCCTCTTTGAACAACTATGTATATTTTTTCAATGACTTTTGAGTTTAAATTATAAACTATTCCTGCCATAATTCATGTTAAATAGTTTTCCAGTCTCATAGATGCCATTATGGAGATTGCCCTCCGTGTCGGCTAATTTGTAATGGAGAATATTCATGTGGACACAAGTGCAAATTAAGGTTTGCTTTTTATTAAATACCGGTATTTTATATAATACTTTCCTGAAGTTGCAATACCTTATAAATTACTATTTTTTATGTATGTAGGTGTCATGGACCAATACCTCCTCCTATTCCTGAATTTACGTTGAAACCCAAGAAAAAGAAGTCAAATTATCAGACTGAACCTACTCCTGGTTCCCCTTGTCCTCCTTGCCCAGAACTTGTGTTGAGGTCCTGTGTTGGTCATCACATAGGTGCAGAGAGGATGGTTAGTATTAGAGTTTCTTAAAGCTGTAAATAAGACAATTTTTCAATCTGCATTTTGCTGTATATTCACGTCTTCTTTTTCTATCTTAGTTTCTTTTCCTATTTTGCTGGAGGAGTTTTTTGGGCTTCACGTTCGTGCGTTTGCGGTGATAACTTTCTAATTCTCTTTATCTTCCTCTTTCAGATGGTCTGTTCAAATAGAGCAGATTTTTCTTGTGAGAACTTGTGTGGGAATCCTCTTCCTTGTGGAAATCATCATTGTACTTACGTTTGCCATGCCTTGACACGTCACATATCAAAATCAGAGGGAATTAGTAGAGGCGAATCCTGTGAAAAGTGCACTCTTCCTTGCGAAAAGGTGAAAACTTTTTGTTGTGACCATGTTATCATGCTGATTAGTGAAGAAACTCTTATGTTAATTTTCTTGCTCAGAAGTAACTGCATACACCAATCTTATTTTTGAGGAATGCACCACAACTTTCAATAATATTTTATATATCTGTCACGTGGAAGTTTTATTGAGGGCATTGTGTCCTAACACAACAATCTTAGTTTTCTAGGAATGCACCTCAATAATCAACATAGTTATGTATTTGATTCATCTAGAAGTTCTATTTTATGGCACTGTATACTGAATTTACGGGGATTCTCTTTCTGTGATCTGCATTCAGGAGAGACATCCTACATGTCCGCATCCTTGCCCCCTGCCGTGTCATCAAGGAGAATGCCCTCCTTGCAAAGCACTGATTAAGCGTTCGTGTCATTGTGGAGCCATGGTGCATGTTTTTGAGTGTATATATTTTAATTCCATGTCAAAAGAAGAGCAAATGGCCGTTCGTTCATGCAGAGGTCCTTGTCATAGGTAATATATTTTTACTTTCTAGAATTTTTCTCAAAGAAATGAGATTATACAAGAGATGGTAACCTGTACAAAGAAAGAGGCTAGTCTTCTGAATAACTCACATTTTAAATCTACCTTTGGCTCAAATGTGCCAGAGCTGCTTCTGTTCCTTCACCCTGCCATGTAGGAAATTTATATGAATCTATTATCTATCACCCTACCTTCTCCCAGTGATGGAAAAGAATCCTACAAAAAGAAGAAGAGATAGTTGTGGAACAAAACCTCAACGGGATCCTTATCTGAGTATTTTGTTCATATGAATTCTAAAATACGTGACAAATTGATGATTTTTGAGATGTAGGCCAACTTACTAAAGAAGGCTAAGATCGACAGGTTACGTATTACACTCTTTTAATTGTACAGATAATACAGGGCTAGGTTAACCTGTTTGTGTATGAGTGATGCTTCTTGATATCTATTATTCAATCTATATAGTTAATTATCATCTTGGATTTGCAGAAAGTTGCCAAACTGTACACATTTATGCCCAGAGACATGTCATCCCGGTACATGTCCATCACCAGACAAGTGCTCTAAAAAGGTAACCCTACAAGTTCTTACAAGTTTGTTGAACCACTTAATCTATAAGTTTAAATTGTTACATTGGGCCATATGCATGCACACTCCCCTCACGTGTAACGTGTTTGACCAAGCTTATAACTTCTGCAAATAACCTTCTTTGCCGAAGTACTTTACCTTCTTTTTTTTAATCTTTTAACAATTAGCTATATATGTTCTTACCGTGGTTCAATTTTTGGTATTTACAGTTATATATGCTCAAAAACATGATTTTCAGCAGGTCCAAATTTCTGTGAAACAATGTTTGGCATCTATAGCTTTCACAGGAAAAGAGAAATTTAGACCAGAGCTGGTTCTACTTCAAATTAATGCTGAGACGGAGTGTATTTGGATGAGTTTTTAGAAGTCAAATATTGTGGGTCCATTCAATTTCTCGTAATTTGTATTACCAAGAAATAAATATTGGAATATGAGTTACAAGGATTTCATGTCTTCACCTATTTTTATCAATGTACAGATTTTATAGCCAAACTAACCAATCCATAGATTCTGTTCTAACGCCTCCATTCAAACCAGTAGAGTTGTAAGCTCTTGAAAATCTGGTTTTACATTTTCTGTGCTAATTTGAGTTAGAGATTATAATGGTATCCCCATTTTTAGTTTGTTGCTTCTGAAAATCATTTTTTCTATGGTAATATTCAAGTGTTCAGTTGGGAAAACCATACTTAGTTACTAAATGATGTGTTTTTAACAAAAATCTCCATGAATACCTAAAGTAGGTTTTAGCCTTCGTATGGATACAATATAAATCAAACATTAAGTTCAACCACACATTCATAACTACTACTCATTATTATCCACACATTTCTTTGGACCCATCAATATTTCTCGTTATAAAATGGCCTAATGAAGGCTTAGTAATTACATATTAGTATATGCATAAATACATGGATAAATACATGTATGCTTGTGTTTGTTGGTATAATGCCAGACATTTTTCTATTGGTCAATTCTGCTTTAATAACACATCTATGAATGAAAAAAATAACTTGAAATGTACGGTGTCTCTTGCTGAAGGTCACTGTTCGCTGTGGATGCCAAACCTTAAAAAAGGAGTGGCTTTGTAAGGACGTGCAATCAGCATATCTCCAAGCTGGCAGTGATCCCAAAGATGTATCTAGGAATCAGTATGGATTTGGACTTCTTCCTTGTGATTCTGATTGCAAGAGTAAAGTGAAGGTTTCTGATGCAGAGTTACAACTTCGTAAATCAAAGTTGGTGGAGGTAATGATTACTATTTACTTCAAACCAGTGGTATTATTCAACGTTGTATAAATTAATATGCAAGCCCTCGGGCCTTGAATTATCTTTACAGAAACAAGCTAACCCAACCCACTAACTTATGGTGGTGTATATAAGGTCCCAACCTCGCAATTCACTGTGTGCTGTGTCAAGAATTTGAATGGTAGTATGAGAAAAGTTTTCTGAAGTCTACCCTAGAAAAGGATTCTTATGTCTACCCTTACTTCAGCATTTATGCCAATTCTAACTAAGACATTCAATTTGAGCTGGAATTATTTCTTTTTGCACTTTCACATATTAAGAGGCAAGAGCTGAGAATGCACTCCCTCTGAAGCTTAACGCCTATCGTTGAGGCAATTGTGGAGCATAGAGGACAGAAACTTGAGTGTGGTGACTGAAATAAGGCCTCTGGAGTACAAGGTTTTTCCATTATTGGTGCTCAATAATCGAAGTTTCTAACCGTGAATTTTAGAACTTATTATTGGTGACATCGCTGGAGCAGGTGTTGCAGAAAAAATAATGGATATATTGCTGAGGTTGCCAAATTGGCAATTTCATAAATATACCATATGATTTGTCGTATGTATACATCAAAACATCTGTACTTACTGTAGTGAGCAAAGTTGCTAATGTTAGTTATGCATTTATGTGTCTGTCTAGCATATTTTAGAGTGTTGTAACTTTATCATGATGCAATTCTCAGCCCATACTTAATCTGACACCAATTTTCTTTTCTATATAATGGAAGGAAAAGGAGCCTGCTACTGTAAATAATGTGACAAAACGTAGAAGAAGAAGACAACGGGCACAGGAGGACAAGAATATATCAACACTGCAGGTTTGTGCTATATTCGAAAGTGGAAGTAATTGATAGCTCTTGAATATTTTTCTCATCTAACAATTGATTCTTAACAGAAAGTCGTTTCTGCTATTCGGAAGATTCTTTTGCTTCTCTTCATTGCTGTTATTATACCTACATTGGCATATTTTGGCTATAAAGGCCTCATGTGGCTCTCGGATTGGATGAACGAAGTCGAGACGCAACAAAGAAGAAGAAGATATCCAGGAATATAGTCGATCTCCATAAATTTTTGTTCAAACTCAGACGATGGACGAGATGTTAGTTTGAATTGTGTAGCAATTGGGTTCGTGCAATTCCTTGAAACTTTTTTTTTTTATTTACTTTTAGTTTTTAAGTTGAGCTGCTAATGTGAAATGGTATCTCAAAATTTTCTGTTGTCCTTTAGCTGCCTGGGAGGGGTGGCTCACCTCCCCTCACCGGCCACCAATAAATCCACCACCTCCTATCCCCTTTGGCCTTTTTCTACATTTATTATCCATAATTGTGTTAATAAATTTTCCAACGGTCATTTATTTTATATGAGAGAATTTATTTACCTGTTACACCGATTTTGTTAAATGTTAATAAATCAAGAATTGAAGATTTGAAGTTCAAAAGGGGCCCCTTCACGGGTCTACATGTTTGAATGTTCAAACTTGAGAATTTTCAAAGTCAATTTAGCCCAACTTTTAAGCATGCATAAATACTTAAAATAACGTCACAGACTAGCTTTCTCTGACCACTTTTTAGTACACATTAGACTTTATTCCTACCGCGTGGCCTCAACTCAGTCTAGTACCATTTCACACGTACCATATCTTTTGAGCTCTTCTTATGAAGCATCCCACAACCCTAGTTTGTCAAAATTTAAAGAGTTGATGTGTCGATGTATCGAAATTTAATGATGGATAGTTAAACGGAAGTAGTATGTATACGAAGGAATTAAACTCATCTGCATACACATAAACAAAAGAAAAAGAGAAAATAAATTTTTTCGTTCGATGGTGGACGTGGTTGGTATTCCACAAAGAATCCTAAGCTACGAGTCATGTTACTCTTTAGTCACACTACAAATCATACACAACATGAATTATACAACAAAAGAATTTCTTAAAAAAGAACAGAGAAAATAAAGAGAGAATTAATTTCTTTTAGTTTTTGTCTAAATTTCAATCTGAAACAATGGATATTGGACCGCTAGAGATGCTGCCATGGCTATCATCGCATAGAGCAAATGCTCGCTCCAAATTTGCAACAATGTCAGTCATGCTAGGCCTATCTTTACCTTCTAAATGCACGCAATGCATAGCTGTGTATGCCACCAGTTCCACCGCCTCGGATTCGTTTATCTCCGGCGGACCAACCCGAGGGTCCAAGATTTTGGCCAATTCTCCGGCCATAATTGCTGGAACTGCAAAGTCCACCACACTTATTGGTGCACCCCCATTTTCACCCATCTTGAATAATGCTCGCTTCCCTGTCAAAAGTTCGAGCAACACTACTCCAAGACCATAAACATCACTCTTTGCTGTCAACACATTTAGTCCGTAATACTCTGGATCGATGTAACCAACAGTCCCAGCTGCCTTCATTGGTCTATAATCACGATCATTTTCTGGTCCCATTAATGATAAGCCAAAATCAGACACTCGTGCTGTCCAGTTCGCATCAAGCAATATGTTTGAGGACTTAATGTCGCGATGAATTATGGGCGGAACTGCATAATTATGTAGGTACTCAATACCACGAGCAGCATCTAGTGAAATTTTGATCCTCATTTTCCAAGAATTCACTGCACTGCTACTCTTTTGTGCATTGTTCTTGTCATGTAAATGATCATAAAGAGCTCCATTCTTCATATACTCGTAAACTAAAAGTCTTTCATCCCTTTCTTCGCAATAACCAACCAGCCTCACCAAGTGCTTGTGATGGAGCCGCGATAAGAATGCCAGTTCTGATTCAAATGCGCTCTCTTTTTCTTGAAATTTCTTCATCTTTGGACTCGTCTCACTTCTTTTGATGGCAACTTCACGCCCATCAGGAAGTTTGCCTTTGTATACAACCCCAAAACTCCCAGCACCAATCTTGCTCTCTGAAGAGAAATTATTAGTGGCTGCAGCCATGTCTGTAAACAAAAATTCCTCTGCCCTGTCTGCATGTTTTGATGAAGTTCCACTCCTCTGGCGTCTCATGAGAATCGACCCCTGGCGCCGAAGAGTTGATGATCTCGAAGGTGGGCTACTGTTAGACTGCGGAGCAGCATTAGCACCAGTAATAGTGGGCTGTACGGAGTTATGAACTTTCTTCTTCCCAAAACAAACACCGGTCCACAAACAATAAATTACAGTACAAATCCCTGCAAACCCCCCAACTGATCCAACAATCGCAAACGCTAATAAACCCCTTCTGAGTCTTCTCGAAGGGCGAGGACTAGTAACTGCTGGTGGTGGTGGTGGTGGTGAAATTGGCGGTGGAATTGAAACTGTAACATCACAAGGCCTACAAATATGACCATTTCCAAAACAAAGTGTTTGAGAGTCAGGATATATATTACATTCACAAGGAGTCTCCAAACATGGCCCCGGAAGAGACTTCGGCAAACGAAGGTCGATTCCAGAGGAATAAGGCCAACCAGGACCCCAGCAAATCACTGAAAAATTGCTTGTTGTCAATCCACAAGTAAAATTCAATCCTGCAACGATAGACTCAAATGGAATCTCATCAGTAACATTACTCGAAAATTCACCGTTCCCGCCCCAACAAACAACCGTTCGGTTCAATCTTCTGATTGCGCAACTGTGATTCGACCCAAGGGCTAGCCCAATGTACTCGTATGATGAATTTGATGGCACATCCAACTGACCATGGTCACTATTTCCTTTGCAAATCACTAATCCTGAATTATCCATTCCACAGGCATGTCTTCCACCAACCTGAATATTCAACATTGAAAAATTTGAGAACGCCGATTGTATGGAGAGAGAAATATTTTCATCGCCCCAGCACAAAACTCGATTAGTACCCTCCGAAACCCCGCAAGAAAATCCCAACCCGGAAGAAATTGCGCGAAATCTCAATGTCTCATTTGGGGTTTGAGCGGATGATATGTCATTTCCTCGCCAGCAAATGACGTTCTGCCTCGAACTGATGTTTGTTAGACCACAAATTTGAGTGTCACCAATTGTTAGATAAGTTAACGGAGCTGAATAATTGTTATACAGCCTTTTCGAGTTGAAGGTTGTGTTCCAGCAGAGGAGACTGAAGCCACCGGACCGAGTGGCGCAGAGGGTGTCAAGGCCGCCGGCGATGTAGTCGAAGGAGGTGTTGGGGATGATAGGAGGCAGCAGCTGACCGTTCTGCCAGCATTGAATACGTTGGAGGGGTTGCTGGGCAATTATGGTGCAGATAGTGGTGGCAGAACCGTAGACAACGGCCACCGTGGAGGCGGAGCCACCGAGTGCATTGGCTGAGGGTGACAGAGAAGACACGGCGACGGCGGTGAGGAGAATTATGATGGCTGCGGTAAAGGGTGTCGTCATCTAAAGGGCGTCTTTTCGGAATTCATTTGTAGAGAGAGAGAGGGAAGTAGTCTAGAGATAGAAGGAGAAGAAACTGAGGAAGGGATGCAGTTTAGGTATATTACTGCTATTAAGCCTCGTTTGTCAAAGTATTGTTACGAAGATGTAGCACGCTATTAATACTTGGCCAAATTTGGTAATTTTAATTTAAATCGAAGTCAATATTTAATTTTAACCACATATTTTATAAGATTCATAATTTTTTCAATCAATCGTTTCATCAATTTTATCAAAATCTACTAAAAATTCGATTTTAATCACCGCCAGATAAGGGCTTAATAGAGTCGGCAAAATTGTGCTATTTTATTATATTTTAAATTTTAAATCATATTTTAAAAAATAAATATATAAATACTGAAATTAGGTTAGGAATTTAGTATTTTAACTCTTAAGTGTAATTCATTCCAATTCTTCCCTTCCCTCCCTTCTTTGCTCGATCGTCGTCTTTATCCTGAAATTAATATTATGAATATCATATTGAACCGTCTCGTCAGATAGAAAATTTTAAGAATCATTTCAAAATTAGTCCAAGTATTGCTTAAATCCTTTCTTGCACATATGGTATCAATGAGCCGAGCCGGCTCATTAGCTCACGAGCTCTAGGCTCGACCCCTTAAGTCAAAAGGGCAATGTTCTCATTCAAACAAACAAGGACGACACAAATACATTTATTATTATTTCTAATCCATTTCTGGGGATGTGATTAACGCTATTAATTTCTGTAATTAATTAAAAATTAATTTGAATTTTCCACGTACAAATTCAAGACTTATATTGGGGAAGGACTAGACTATTCAAATAGCATTAATTTATGGCTGCTAACAGGGAAATATACAAATTTCATAGAAAATAAGAATTACCATTATTGGTTGGTGTGTTAGTTTGGACCTTTTGTATTTAAATTAAAATTAAAATAATAATAAGTTGAATTATTAGTATAATTATTATTTTGGATGTTTTCGGCCAAAATGAAAGTGGAAGTCGAAAAGAAAAATTGTATATCGACCATGAAAATAGAGGGGAAAAAAAAAAAAGAGTACGAGGATTCACTTAAAACAAAAATTGGCGTGTTCGATTTCGAGGAAATTTAAGTACATTATACAAAAATGTAATATGGATATGGACATTTGTTTTAAACAAGAAAGTTGTTGGAAATTTTCACCAAAAGGATTGAGAAGAAAAAAGAGAGTACATACTCCATGTTCATGAAAGAGAGTCCATTATTTTTTACATATATTTTTGTACCAGTACAATAGTGGGACCAACACGTATCTTCAAATTCATTGCTAATTTATTGACATGTTTTCGCATGTCCAATTTCAATTCTCTTTGTCCCAAATAATTGAAGATTGTTGTTTTCAGTTTTCATAACTGAGGTCGAGAGTTTAATATTGAGAATAATTAGAGATTGTTGTTTCACGATTGAGGTTGAGAGTTTAATGTTGATATTTTCTTCACCTTCCCTCTAAAGGACAAATATAAATTATAAGAATAAATCGAAGGAAATAACGAAACAAGAAATATAATTATTCAATTTTTTTTTTTTTTTGTTACTTAGTCTTGTCGGAATAGTAAATTGGTCCTTTCGATTAATCTCTAACAACTAAATTGTTCAAATCACGGTTAAATCTTTATGTGGCTCAGATATGACCAAACTTTATAAATCATTTTTTTTTCTGCTTAACTTATATTGTTGTCTATGATTTGAAGTGGGACATTGTTGTTCATAAATCTAATCATATTTGTATGGGTCAGATTGTGCAATTATATTGAAGTTGAGGATTAACTTGTTGCAAGGACAATTGGTTGAGGACCAATAGAGCACATTTTCACAACGAATAGGCTAAAATAGTCTACTTTCAAAATTCAAGTAATTGGGGCAAATATTTGTTTTCGCGTGATCCTAGTTTTTATGAGAAAATAAACAATTTCCTCTTTTCACTTTGATTAATGCAAAAAAAGTCTTTAATAACTCGACATAAGGCTAGACATAAACGTTGCGAGTATATTAAGGTGTATTTGAGCCACATTATTTTGAAAGAATGTATTCTGAAATAGTAGATTGATGGAGAATATGTGGTTGAGAAAAAATGAAAAGTTATTGATGTGATGAAAAATATTATTTTATTGAAGAATGTGTGGTTAAAAATAAGTAGAAAAATGAGAATGAAAAAAATAACGTGTACCAAAAATGGGCTTAGTATTATTGCAATAATATTTTAAATTTAACTTCAAATATATATTGTAGTCAATCAGAGATGGTTGAACAAGGGACATTTTGGTCTATTCCTCTTCTTTCTAGAGGCCAAAACTTGCTCAAATGCATTGAAAAGACTTTACTTGGTAAAAGTCAAATGACAATTATGTTTCAATGATGTTACTTTTCTGGAGTTTTTGAGTAGACCGGATGACCAATTCTTACCATCTGGGCTATATTTTTAGACGAGGAAAATAAATATGGTTAATTGCAATTACCACCCCAATTTTTTTTTTTTTTTTGGACTTATGAGTGACCTTTCTTTTACTATTGTAGATCACTTTTTAAAGCAACTTTGTGATGAAGTTCATTAAGAAAGCCATTTGTCCTCCCCAAAACCTTTTTTTTTTTAAATAAGAACAATAAATATGATAAACTATCGAGGTCGAATCATGTTTTCCCTTTTCGTCCTATCCTCAAATCAGTACAAGAGAGTTTTCGCACCTCACTTTTATAACTCTTTCTGTTGGAAAATTACCGTTCCATTAGGAGAGGGGCACTGTAAAGATTGCGGTGCACGTCATCCATGTTTGAAATTCTTATAAATAATGGAGTTTCTAGGATCCTATCTGTATTGTTACATATATTTACCTAAATTTAATTTAATTATAATGATAATGAATATCAAATTATTGCCGGGAATTCATTTTACAATAACTCAGGATTCACAATTTCAATATTCAAATATCCATATAATAAATAAAGAAATAATGAGCAATTGGAACGTTTGAATGTACAAAATTAATTGAATCATGTTTTTTTTTATTATTTATAAAAAACAATTATTTTGCAAAGAAAAGTCAAAATAGTAAGGTCCACCTCATCACCTCCAGTTGGGTGCATATTGAAGCAGTTGAAACCCTTTCGTTTTTAATCATCAGTTACGTATTAAAAACATCACCTTGTCAATCAAGCCAGGATATGCTTGCCAAAAACAATTAACAAATGCAAAGAAGGTAAATTAAAGTGGGTTTCTCTCTTTTGTTATTCATCCCACAGCTTTAGGAACATGGGTTGTTTTGCTGCATCATACCTCATAAATTTCAAAACATCATCATTATGTCTTGTCTGAATTTTAAGTAATAAAAAACAATATTAAAAAAAAAGTCACTTTTTGAGAACACCTGAGGATAGGCTTGCATAAACTAAACTGACAGACATATCAAAGTTATATTGCCTGCCTGCCTGATAGATTAGTTTGAGTTTTAAGCTGGCAGCAGCAGGTGGTGGCGACGACAGCCGCCGCCTATACAGATAGATAGATAGATAATACAAGAATGAAGATAGAAAAATATTTACATGTCTTCGATTGTAGGCTAAAGTTGTTCGGTAGTACAATGCGTCGACTTTCTATTCCACATGTTATTCTTAGATAAATGAACTAGAGAGTAGGGACAACGTAGTTGGATGGTGCAATTGTCTTTAGATAGAGCTTAACAATAGTTCCACCCTTGTCCCAACCTCTCGATCTACTTCCATCGATTCAAAACCATCTAGATAGCTAAACCCTTGCAAGTACGTCCAAGTCTTTTTGATAAACGTTTTGTTTTTCAAAACCTAACCTGTATAGTACTCAACGCGCACAAGAGGTTCTGATTGATATTATAAATGATTCTTGAATGAAAAAAAAAATACAAAACCGCAACCTAGAATAACCCAAGTTAAAACGATCTAATTAAATATCCCTTTAAATATCCCTTTGTACATAATAAATACAACTCTTATCATAGTCCAATTCCCCACCACATATTTAGCTCCCGTTTGACAACTATTTTTTCAAAACTTTTTTTTTCTTTTTTATATTTTTTTTCAACCACACATTCTCATAATCTTCACGTAAATCGAAAACTTTTTAATACTTTTTAACCACACATTCTTCAAAAACTCCTTCTACACAAGAAAATGGCGGTCAGACAGTAGCGTAGTTATAATGTTGAAAATGTACCTTTGCCTCGTCAAAGATTAAAAAAACAACGCCTCGGAGAAACATTGATGTATCAAATGTGTAAACAACATTAGATTAAAGCAGAGGAAAAAGTAGGTTTTGGCTTTAGAAACATGGCTGGTTGTTTTGTTCCAGAGTGGAGCAGAATTATGTCACCTAAAAAGCTTTTTGCATTTTGTATACAAAACTTCAAATGAGGTTGGAACCTATACATTGCATAAAAATCATACTTTTCGCGATCATTCCATGTCTAGTCGTGCAGCTTTGCCAACTCCCCTGTGCAGAATAATACTATACAAAAATTTGTTGCTATGACTTGGGGACACTGCCTTAGGAAAAGAATAATTATCTGCGTATTTCCAGACATAAAAAACACACATACTTTTTGACAATTTTATCCTAAGGTTGTTCATCACAAAGCAGGGATTCCGTGCCTTTGAAACCATTCCGGCATGTGGAATCTTTCATATAGAATGGGTCTTACATCCTTTTGCTGAGAAAGATGCTTGAGAAGTGGAAGGATGACTTCCAAAAGCTGAGGGGGGCACAGAGAGGAGCAAGTGAGTTGTGGGAGTGGGACAGGGAGAGTGAGGAAGCACTAACAAATTTGTCTTATTCCAGGTACCTGTTCATCGCGTGGTTGTCCAGCAGAAAACGGAATGCATGGAATTCCATTCAATGGTTGCAGCAAGAAGCTGAATGGGTTGTTATCAACAATAACAACTCGGCATGGATCCTTTGATATGCACGACAGGTCTTTCACATGTTCACGATATTCACTGCAATGTATAAAAAGATGAACAAAAAATGAGTTCACAGTACCAAAAGGGCAGAATGATAATCTAAAAAAAAAAAAAAAAATCTATTTTACAATCTATTAACCAGTTTCAGTATTACTTTTTATTAATCAGCCATCACTGAACTTCGATGAAAGAAAAAGAAAAGAAAAATACGAATCATAAAGTATGCAATTAGTCAGAAATGAATAAAACACTCAAAAGTTTTCGTTCTATATAAATTCTCATGACATGAATAGCAAAATCAAACCCATGCACTAAGGAACCACAAAGAAAAATAGTATCAACACTGAAGCCACAGGATTTGGCATGTGCACTGTAGATCAGATACAAAAAATGGAGGGTTGGAGTTTCTTCCCTTGCTTTCTAATTATGAAGCTTTCAATGTGTTTTAACCATTGCGATAAATGCATTCTATTGTTCAAGGAGTAGTTCGTGAATTGTACACACTCAAAATTTCAATGGAGGTAGAACAAATGCGCCATATGGAAGCATTAGTAGTGGATTTTGTTCCGAGCAATGTCCATCAGGAAAAATTAGACAGCCATCATCAATCTTAAACTGGGTATCCACGTGTCTGTGCATCAGTGGTTTACAAAACTTTACTCTTTTACACATATTTTGTTTGACAAAATTCCAACTAAGTATATCATGTTAGGATTCCTCTTACAAGTCATAAAATATTTTTGTCTAATTAATTTGAAAATAGCAGTCAAGTGAAAATAGTTCATTTTTAATTTTATTTATTTAGAATATTATTTCATTTGTTTAATCTAAGGATTATTCTCAATAAGCTTGGATCCAGCTACAGGAATCCTTTTTGGCTAAAATCCAGCATTGAAAAGAACAAGCAGATTTTTCCAAAGTACCTCCAAATAAAATTCCACAACCACAAACCACTGTCAACCTGGTCAAAACCAAAACCAGTCATCATCTCCCATATTAATTGAGCTATGATTGTTGCTTTTAAGGAGATGGAGTACATCTGGGTGTGGAAATGATGTGTGAAGTATTCAGTGTCCCGAGAGGGGAGGGAAAGTAGCAGTAGGAAGGGAATTCAATAAAAGTGAAAAGGTAAAGGGAGAGTATATAAGCTACAAGTCTATTTTAATAATATCGATAATATAATCATTCGGTTTTCAGACTGCTAAGCTAACCAAAATTTTGAATCGTGTATCATTTCCTAGAGTGGCAACTACAGAAATAAAAATTTCAACAGCTGCAAAATACTATATGAGAAAGTTCCCACCAAAAAGTCTGATATCATATGAACCCCAAAAAAGAATCTAACATTATCTTCAAATGTACTCAGCTGTCTCCCGAAGCCATAGAAGGCATAAGATTACACATTGACAGTGCATATGACAATAATATAGCATGAACAGTAAGTTACATGAGGTCAATGTGAAACACGGTAGATGCTTCAATGAATCTTTAGACTATAATATCTTATTTCTTTCTCTTATTGTGTATGTGTGAGATCAACAATGAAAAGTGTATCAAAGATGGCAAATTAGAAGCTTTTGGAAAAAAATACGATGTTATCAAAGAGGACTGCTGATATTCACAGTGGTAGACCAAAGTTTTGGAACAATTATACTTACGTACTAATTGTCGAAGGCCGATAAAGTCTATGGCTGAATAAATTTTCAATATCTATTCTGTCGACAAGTGGTCTAGCATATCCTGCAAAAAAAAGGAACCCAGTGCAATATAAGTAAAATCTTGAGAGGATCACAGATGAAAAAAGGAAACGTGGAATAATGAAAAACCTTCAAGTCCAGCAGTAAATAAGACGAGATCTGCAAATTCACTTAGTTGTTTTAGAAATTCTCTCAGTCCAGGACGTTCAAACACTGTCACATGGTTGATCGTAGGTTTGCCTTCAACATCCTTGAAATCCCACCAACGAAACAAATGCGTAAAAGGAAGAACAAATATTACATTGATATTAGACATTTTGCTTAATCATTGATATCTGACATAAACCATAGTTCACCTTGTCAGAGGAGATGCATTCCAGTTCAAACCATTTTAAACCAGCTTCTGTTGCTTGAGCACGTAGCATAGGTGGCAAACTCATTGTCTCATATGCACATACTAGAGTTTCGTCCAAGTCAAGAACCACCTGCTTCCAGTACATAGGTGAGACCTCGGAGCAATTCTATTTGGAAGTAAGCACTTTTTAACAGCAAGGAAATTTTGAAGGTCGATTAATGACAATATGAACTTATTTAGCACAGATGTGTTGTTCACCTACTCAACTCCTATAAATTGACCCAGTTACGAGTCACTCCAGATTCAGTGACCACTACCTGATCCTTTCTATTTTAAGCTTCAATTTTATAGGTAAAATTCTAGAAACTCAAGCATTCTGAATAAGTCCAAATTATATCTCCACCCTCTAATTAAGGCAACTTAAAATTTATAGAGAGAAGTGGAGGACCCAATACAGAAAAGCACAAACAATAGACAACAAGAAATAAAAAGCAGCGATGGTGTGGCGCTGCACAACTGTAGACACCAACACTGAACTATAATTCATCACAAGTAAGCTATGCATGGGCAGAATTTCGTCTGCCGTGCAAATTGTTACAACATTATGCATAGAAGCCACATTTACAATCCTATTGATCCTACACATGCTTCCCCGTACATTACATCCAAATGGGTAACACTGCAGTTAACTTAAAGCTTATGTAAATCCACAGGACCTTAGTTTACTAAACTACAAAGTAGAGGGTTTAGCAAGGTAGTATTTCTCCACCGGAATGGTGGCAATAAACAATTCAATAAACAAGAAATTCGACAAGTACCATTGCCAACTCTGGAAGACCCGTAATTATCTTTAACCATAGGCTATACCCACACTGGAAAACCACAAAATTATTCGAACCACTTATCGTTAAATCCTTTTTTCAATCCGAACCGTCCCAATTCCAAAAATAAGTTCGCAATGTTCTCAAATGTTTAAATTAGTTTGATTGGAAACAAAGATATCTTTATCAAACATCTGTGCTTTTTCCATGTCAATAGTAAAGAAAAGTAACATATCTCCTGGTCCCACTTTGTTAAATAATTGAACGAGATCTCAATGCTCTCTTTAATACTCTACAATGGACAATGAATTTGATGAAAAACTGCTAATACCATCAAAATATATAAATGATGAATAAAACATCATACTTGGGAGAGAAGAAAATCAGCAACCCCCATGGTAGACAAAAGAAAAGAAAGAACTCAACTTAGCTCAAAGAAGCATTTTATGTTTATGTGGGGTCAGTTACGTGGATCCTATTCTCCAATTCAATTTAATTAAACATTATTTACTTCTCTTCCACTGAAATTGCACCCATTTCCACTCCTATTTTCTGATTCCAGTGAAGAAACAGCTCCAAAAGCATACAAAACTGATAGAATATTGGTGATTAAATGCCTCTAAATTCCCAAAAACATGCATCTCTTGATAGTGTTCACCATCATTTTGAATCAAGAATCTTAGAATGACAGAGAGAATTTATCTCAATTGTTTCACCAACTCTAAGTCAACCATATAACAAAGTTTCCATGTTCACTTTCACACGTGCACGTATACAAACAAAATCATGCTAGTAACTAACTTTACCAGTTATTTTCATTTTCTGAATCCAATCAAATTCATATCAATTCAAATTTCAAAACCAAACTCAAAAGAAGAAATTTTTAACTTTTTGAAAGGACTATGAGGTCTCTTTGATGCATGCCTGCGCACAAAATACAACCACTAATTTGGTATTTGTTAGCTCATAAAACGTGGAGATACGGAATCACTGAATAATTTATGACATTGTTCAGACATATATTGCACATTTAGTAATTTCCTACATAGCTCTAAAGATTCACTGTGGAGAGAATATTGGAAGGATGCATTTTAGCAATGAAAAATACAATTGTTCTTGCTGATTAAATGGAATCAGAATTTTTGTTTGCACACCATACTCAAATTAGGTTTCATGAGGAATATATAGAATTTAAAAGTTGCACCAATGTCGTACTGTACTGATAACAAATGTGGCTGTGGTTTCTTAATACTTAACCGTCTACACTGGCACTCCCATAAAGAGAGTAACATCCTCTGATTGCCTGTCTTTCTTAAATAATTGACTCAAGATTTCAACATTTTCTCTTTAATGTTCTACATTAACCATGAAGAAAACTGATAATTCTAATATCAAAATGAAAATTATGAAGAGTAAATATAAGTTGTGAATGAGTAAAAGATGAACAAACCCCACTGTAGAAATTTTTTTCCTGAAGACTAAGAGTTGATTGTCAATAAAGACAAATAAAGCAAAAGCAAAGTACTTGCTTCTCTTCCCCTATTATCCCACCTATTTTCGCATCAATCTGTGCACTTCAGCAGATAAACAGCACCAACAGTAGACAAGGATATCGACATTTAATAGATTAATAGATATTTAATAGATTATTTGCAATAAAGTGAACTCCATATCACCAAAAAACACATTTTTTCGATAATTACCAGCTTCTTTTTATATCACAGGGTATTAAACTCTAAACAGTTAAGCAAATTATGCCTCAGCTAAAAATTATCCGAGCAAGTCCCCAGGTCAACCTTTAGCTTAAGCTTCCCATATGACCATCACACACAAAGTTATGATACTAACTCAAGTTTTCCACTTATTTTAGTTTAGTCATAACCGATCAAATCCAAATAAATTAAAATATTAAACTCGTATTCAAAAAATAAATTTTACCGTCAGCTTCTGAAAAGGCGAAGCATCAGTCACTCGTTCTCCAGCACCGGCGATTGGAAAAGCGGCGGAAGGTGTAGGTGGAGTCTCTTCGGATTCTTCTTGAAACTCAGACAACTCAACTACCGGTAAAGGCATGAACTGCGGCGACGCTTGAGGAGTCGAAGAGTGGAAGGAGCTATGGCGTAGGCCAACGTAAGAGAGGAAGTGTGGGGTGCCTCTGAGAATCTGAGAGAAGATCTGGAAGAAGAAGGCGAGCCAGTTCATTAGCGTTTTCCAGACCTGTATCGTCCGCGGCGGAGGGTAAACTTCAGTCGCCGCCGCCACCTCCGCCATTGTTAATCGGTATATTACAGGAGTCAATTATACAAGTCTTTGGCTGACATCCGCCATGTAAAATAAGTGTGCGCTATTGGCTTGTCTTGTTCTGTGTATGTTTAGAGAGTGACGCCGAAGGAGTTGTTGAATTGGGCTACAGCGATGAAGTCTAGGTAGAAGAACAACGAGGGTGTTTTTCGTGTTTGCTAATTGGGCAATCTGCGAATTTTTAATAGAATAATTGGTTTTATTTTATGCGTCGGCGTGGCAAATTCATAAAGACCAGTCAAAGTTGACGACAATATTCTAAAATATTTTATAAGTACCGTAAAATTAATAATTGATATTAATGTGTTGGAATGATTTAATGAGTCTCAAACGAATTAAAATAATATTCTCAAAACTCAACTTGTATAATTCAATTTTTTTTTATTTTATGATGAAATACTAATATTATAAATGAGGATTTTTTATACTATATTTTGTACATAAGAATTAGTAGTTAATACATGAATTTATTTATGATAACTCTATATTCGTGTAAATCATGTCAAGATTTATTGAGTCTAGATTAATGTGCATATTAATTAATTGAAAATTAATAACATGAAATAAATATATGA
Source organism: Fraxinus quadrangulata (assembly GCA_903798255.1). Classification (NCBI taxonomy): domain Eukaryota; kingdom Viridiplantae; phylum Streptophyta; class Magnoliopsida; order Lamiales; family Oleaceae; genus Fraxinus; species Fraxinus quadrangulata. Next base: position 27,502 of record CAIGRB010112857.1, read on the forward strand.
CAGTGATTTTGTAATATTTATTGTATATTGAAAAAACGAAGTAAGATATTATTGAAATAATTGAATTGTAGTATGGTTAAAATTTTCCAAATCACTTGATTTGATATTTAATAAGTTATAGATAAATATAATATAACCCTTGGTTGGTATAAATTAAAATCTAGATTTTAATTTAAGTCAAAATTTACAATTCACTTTCCATAACTTTTCAATCATATATTTTAATATGAGTCAAAGTCAATAATTTATTTTATCACATATTTTATGAGTCATACAATATTTCAACCGCACATTTCATCAACTTCTATCAAATCTGCTAAAAACCTGATTTTAGTCCCACCAAACGTGGCCATAATAAATAGTGGTTCTAAATGTTATATATTTTTATTTGCCATAAATTTCTCCTCATGCTAATTGTTATGTCGTCTGTAGATATCTAAGTTCCTGTTTGGTAAAAAATAAAATTGAAAATATAATTGTTATTGGATCTCATTCGTCTAATAAAAGTCAATAATAACGACTAATTTTTCAATTTTAATTTAATTTTAATCTCTATCGAATATGCCCTAAATAAGGTTGAACAAAAAATTGTCAATTTTCTGAATCAAATTGAAATTACGGTTTTAAATTCTTTAATTTAAGTTCACGTAATTTAGATTTTGTCTGTTTCAATTTCGATGATTAAAAATCTTTGAAATCAAATTGAACTGTTCATCCAACTTTTAGAAAAAAAAAAAAATACATGTTTTACTCAAAATACATTGTTTATTATATCAGTTTATAATTTAACTAATGTACTTGCTAGTCAGTTTCAGGCTCTTTTCTTGTAAAAAAAATACGATAATACTTTTCTTAAGAATGAGATGCAAACTTAAATTTTATGAACGAACTAGTGTTAATTTATTGATTTAAGTCATTGAGTCGAATATATTAATATTATTATGATGTATATGTTGAGACAAGGACGGAGCCAGTACTCGACGAGCACCGACGGCCACACGTGTTGGCTCCGTTGATAATAAAAAATTTTGCCGTTTCTTTTTTTCCACTTAAAAAATAGAAAAGCTACAGCATGTCTATTGCTATTCTTGAATTGGATTTTTTTCTTACCAAATGCAATTGAACAAATGAAATTGAAATCAAACTTGAAGATTTCTTCTTAGTTCCTTCAATCTTGCTTGACGGCTCATTCTTCTCTCGTTTTCTTTTCTTTCTTCTTCATTCAATTTTCCCCATTCTTCTCTAATTTTCTTTTCTTTCTTCTCATTTTCTCTTTCTCCCGCATTGGCTCCTTGGATAGTTCTAAAATGGTTAGGCAATGTATCCTACTATATTAAAAATGACAATTTTGAGTTACTATAGATGCAGCAGTAACCAATGAGATGTTGATGTTCATTTTCCAAGTTTTCACACCTATAGTCCTCCAATTTTATACCACATCATTTTTCCCCAATTTGCTATAAAAACGATGTCGAGCTTTGAATAGTCAAGTATTTATTCCTGCATCATTCTTTATTCTCGTTCATATAATTAGAATCACTACAATATAACTATAAGAAAATGACTGTTCACAGGTGAGATCGGAGATTATCGAATAGAACAACATTTTCCAACTATTATTTAATTTATGAGCAGGCAAAAGTTAACATTTGGATATAAGTCTCGATAGTTTTGGATATAAGTCTTTTTTTTTTATCAAATTGACTCTTCTTTTTCTTGTGAAAATCTACTCTGCACAGCACAGAGTATTCGCTCCGCACAGCATGGAGTGGTACTCCGGAGTTACACTCCGTACATGGTGCAGAGGGAAAACTCCGCGCTAACATTTGCTTACGTTTTACACAAACTAAATACAATTTCACTTATTAATAATTTGTTATGTACTGTTTGTATTTATATTAAAATATTTTGAAATACATTTTACACGATCGATCCCCATCGAGGGCTCCCCTCGGCTCTTGCGACCTGATTCGACATATCGATCCCCAACAAATCATTTGCATAACAACAATAAAAAAATTATGAAAAAATATATTATCTCCAAACTTATAATTTCTGTTAAACTTGAAGTTTGCTCAACAGGGTGTTATTTCGATGGCCTCGGTAAAACTTTAGTAATAAAACTTGACAAAATTTTATTCTAGAATTAGTGATTATGCAGACATTTGAATTATTTTTTATCTATTTTTGAGCTTTAAGATTGTGTCTACATAGTCTGATAGAAAGACTTGTGCATAATCATTGGAGTACTGAAGTCTGATTCTAAAATTTGTATTACATTGATTCATTGTTTTCTAAGATTTCTAAATTAGATTTGTATATTTAACAATGAAAAAAATATTATTTGTATTGTCATTGTTTTGAAAAACTTTAACATATCTTACTCTTCTATTCCTTAATGTTATACATTGTTAATGATCTTCCTGACACTGAGTCATTAACATTTTGTAATACAATATCTCATCAAGATATGAATACTGCAGTTAGTAAAGTTTATTCATCATAATAAATTTCTTTACATACTTAATATATTTAATTTAGATTTATTTATTCTATTAGAATCTTGACCTGGAGTTAAAACAATTGAGATAGCTTATCAAGGACGGCTGTACCCTTATTTCAAAAGAAAATGTAATTCTAGATTTCGGCTTTGAAAATGAGTGTACTCGCCAGATGATGTTGCACAAAAGCATAAAATAATGAAGTACAAGTACACATTCCCTTGTGCAAATAATGGGTGAGTATTTAAGCTATTTGCTGTTTACTATAATATTTCATTTTATTCTTACTTTAATTTTATATTTATGATAGTAATTTAATCAAATATAAAACTTTTTCTTCAAGTCAAACAGTGCAATTTTTTTGCTCAAATATATAGAATGCTTCATTTTTAAATATTCAATAGAATCAGTTTCTCTAGACATGATGACTATAAATAGACTAAACATTGCACTATAATGAATAATTTTTACATATCGTTGATCCTACTATTAATGGATAACCATATTTTTGCAAAATATTTCTGAAAATATCTGTTATACTCATTTGATTCATACTAAAGAACACAGCTAAAGAGACTCCCACAGTACAGTTTCAAACAGAAAGGTAACATATGAAATCAGTCGTCCTTAGTGCTCACATGTCAAATGTCCACCTTTGAAATAGCCTTATGATCATATATATAATTAAGACTATTAGAGTTTGTGAAAATTTTCCTATGTCGTGCAACACTTGTAATTCACTTCTTTAATGTCTATATTTTTAGTGTTTGATTCACTCTTTGTGTTATGGATGGAAGTCTTAACATCTCGCTTAAACAATAACTATGGTGAGTCTCTAATGACTTAATCGCTTTATTAAAAGCATACTTAGCTAAGGTTTATAAAAAAATTTGTGCTAAATAAACTTAGATATGCTATTTTTTTTAGTCCACAATTCAAAAAGTTAATGATTTACTTATAGCTAAACCTTTTATGCTTAGTAAAAGAAGTTGTTAAACAACTTTTTATTAACGACAGCTTCCAAAACTGTTCATTTTATTTATATTTTACATGTTTGTCGTTTAAATTCTAATTTAGTTATAAGTTGATATTTTTACTTTGTAATCATATGACCATCAATCACACGGGCCTTCTCATTTTTAAAAAATGAGTGGTTTTTAGTTACAAACTAAAACTGCTACTTAATCTGCTGAATTAAAGTTTAAGTGCAAGAACGTTGATTTTGTAGATATCAAAAAAGTGAAATATAGTTTGAAATATTCAACGGATTTGCTAAAAATGTACTTTCTTCTAAGGTTTTCCTTTTTATTTTAATGGTGTGTATAGCTTCTAATCTAGTCAACTTATAAGTGTTGAAAATTCATTTGATAATATGCGTATAGAGTTGACTATCGTGGCAGAAACTAAACTACCCGATGCACAAAATATGATAGAGAATGCTGACAGGTGTGTTAATTATTTTTCCTAATGCAAGAATATGCTAAAAACTTATTTCTCATAAAATTTTCATCTTTAGTACTTTTTTATTCCTTTTTTCATGTATTTATGTTGGGGAATTGGATTTTTTTGAGTTCGTTGTTTCTCTTTTATTTCAATGTATTTGGTATTTATAATAGATTTAATCAAATATTTCTTTCTCCTGTAAATCTGCAATCTTTATGTATGTCAAACGTTTCTATTATTATCTACGTACACGTGGTATTTTCAATTTTAATTTTGATGAGTTTTTCTTTGCGGTAATATCAACTTTTGAAATAATCATCTTGAATAATCAAATAAATCTTAAACTATTTTGTTTTAATATTTACAATTTGTACACTAATAAAAATACAACAAATACAAAATTTGTGCAACGCACATGTCAATGACTAGTTGACTTTAAAAAAATAATTAATGGTGGCCCCACTATCTTCCTTTATTATGCCAATACCCCCAAATCTTCTTCATATATAATTACTAACCCATACATTTTTATAATTGCAAGATAGCCCACAAGAATATCACGAACTCATTTAAATCCCTTATTTGACTTTGACTTGATACTTTGTTATTGTTTTCTTGAAATTGAAAATTGAGAATTATTCTTGTTGGTGACTTCTATGTCGTAACATGGGTCATATTTGTTTATATTTTCATATATATTTTATTTTTACGTTTCAATGCATTTATATATTGATTGAATACTTTTTTTAATATTATTCAATTAAATATTAATAAACAATGGTCGTTGAAGGTCAATGTTCAACGACTATCCTAGTTCATTTCAAATTCTGGTTCTGCCATTGTGTTGAGAAGATTTTAATTTTTAAGTGTCATACTGAAATTTCATAACAATAAGTTTATTTTTTACTTGTTTGAAATATGTTATTTTTATGTCATTAAAACCATGGTGTGAACCAAATTAAATCTCAAAAATGATTTAGTTTTGGCTTGGCTTGGAATTTTTTCAAATTGTTTAAAATAATTTGGTTCAAAAATAGTTTAAAATTCAAATTGAACTATATTCACCCCTTCTATATATTCAAAGTATTGAGTTATTAACAATTGAACTTGAAATCATGCCCCGACTTCTAAGCAAACTTTACTTGTTATCCCAGTGTCCCTTAACTTTGAAAAATGTTGTTCCAAGGTCAACGAGCCTTGAAAATATTCCCCATCCATCAGTGTTACGATTCTGTTCACTGCATTTAAGAAAACTACCTACTTGTCAAATAAAACACATACCAATCGACATTTAATTATCCCATTTAGTTGCCATCTCACCAAGTTATTTATTCTCCTAGCTCAAAACACGAACGAATCGTAATTCAACACGGAAAAATTACATTGTTGCTGAGGAGGCAGCTGATTGGGATAATTTAACGTACATTGGAGCCACGTGTGAATTTTGTTTGTTACGTAAGCAATTTGGTTAAATCCAACGAACGAAACCGTAACGAGTGATGGCTGAAGAGTATTTTTATAATGTTCATTGACATTAGGGCTATATTTTAAGTTTGATTAAAAATCATGTACACGGCCTAAAGTTCACTTCAGAAGTTTGGCCAATGCTGCTGCTGAAAATATGTGGTTAATACTTTTAGGCTGTGTTTGAGAGGTCAAATTTCCATGAAAATTGGAAAATATTTTTCACTTTCCAAGATTTTGGCGGCAATTTTTTTCATGGAATTCCATTTCCTCCCCCCACCCCCTCAGCGCCCTTTTAGCCACTTTTCAAGGAA
>CAIGRB010112873.1:3486-26589 GCA_903798255.1 Fraxinus quadrangulata
AATAAGTGGATTGTTCCTACAAAATTAAGTATAAAATTGTTTTTACAAGAGGCCACATCATGCTTACACACCTCATTCATGCTTGTTGATTGTCTTTATAATAGTCAAGTTCTTCACCCTTAAGCCTTCTTCAACTCCAAGACTCTATAGGACTTATATATATATATCTCCTAAGTTACATATAACACTTCCAAGGATAAGTACAAACTCATATTTTACTACAAGAGGACACCTCCTTAGGGTAGTTCATGCTTGGTGATTTGTTCTTCTAACATCCAATTCCTTTTGCCCTAGGGCCTCCTTCACGTCTCCTAATCGTTTAATACTTTATATAGACTATATATATATATAGAAGATGATAAGTGCAAAACAATCAGGGGCTTCACACAATGAATTTCTTAATCCTTAAGCATGGATCACGACCCCAATCCTTTAGGACTCTAAATGTACCTCATAAAAAAGAGATGTACTCCCCCCAACTTACCTCCAATCAATCCCAAGTTAGAGAGAAAACAAAAGGAACTAAAGAGAAGTAGGAAACAAGAAGTTGGAAACTGAATTTCTGAGCAGGTAAGTGTTGTCATGGTTTTGAGGTTTCTCTTTATTACTTTTTAGTGTTTTATGACCTCTTGAACCTCTGAACTTGTTTAAGATTATGTTGGGGTCCTTTTGATGATTTTATGATAGCAAAAGGGGGGGGGGGGGTAATTGGTTTGCAAGAACTCGAGTTAAATCACCATGGACTCAAAGTGATGGTTGCTAGATTTCACTCATTCTACCTTAGATTTTAGATAACACTTTGAAGGGAACGTATACGTTTCAACTTGATTTTGTTGACCTGTTGTTGACTTTATTCTTAATGTTTTGATCATAACAAATAAGTTAATTTTATTTCTAACAATTGAATATAAGTTTTCAAAACTATTGTTGCAAAGTTGATTGATTGAGGACAAATATGTCACTATCAAAATATTCGCATTACAAATCGGACTTACAATAAAAATCGAGATGGAAGTCAAGCATTCAAAACAAATCAATCGAGAAAAAGAGCTTCAATAGTCAAATGTCGAAGGAAAATATTAGACTAGATGCTTGTATTCATGTGTAAAGGTTTCGCTTCAATCTTTAGCAATGAACTATTAAAAGCTCAACAAACAAATTTTTATCCACGAAAATTCTTTTTCATAAAAACACTTGTATAAAAATTATTCTTTATATTTAAACTTAGATCAAACTATGTAAATATCAATTTTCTTGAAACTCAAGTTGAAAATATTGTTCAAAAGTTTACATTTTTCAAGTCAAAACTAGAGGAAGATGTTTTCACCAAGCTGGACAATCCGATATTTCAAATAGACGCTCAGCTTGATTCAAGCGGACTTTCGGATCATCCAAAGGTCACTTTTTTATCGTTTTGATTTTTGATGCAAAATGACTTTTGCTCATTGAACTCTATAAATATATTCACTTTTCACATTCATTATAACACTTTTAAAGGCATTTAAGTGAGACATTCTTGAACAAACTATATTGATCTTACATCTTGTTTATCTTTATCAAATCATTTACTTTGAGAAACTTTCGATTTAATCAAACTTTTGAAAAACATCTTTTTCATCAAAGTTTTTCTCACCTAATACTTGAACTTCATTCATTGCTATTCATTGAAGTGTTAGCTTCTTTCTGTCTTAATACATAAATTTTTTATATCATTTATTAAGAGAGAAGTTTCAAATTGTAAAATCATTCCTCTTTAAATTTGTGGTTCATATTGAGGTCCCTAGAAAGTTCAATAATTTGGGTCATATTGAGGTCCCGAAAATCTTAATATTTTATAGGGATCGGTGCTACTTGTTTGTAAGTCACTGGAAGCGGTTTGGATTGAGTCATAAGTCAATCAAATTTAGTGAAAATGCCTTGCTCGTGATGGAGAGTTTGGTAATGAAGGACGTAGATCATTGCTTTGGATCAAACTTCTACAATTATATCTTTTGCACAATCTCTTCCCTTTCATTTCTCGCTTTTTCTATTTGTACATTTTACTTGATTGATTAATTTATTCATAACTTGTTTACATTTCTCAAAAAAAATTTAATAACCAATTCACCCCCTCTTGATTAGTTATTCTTGGGCTTTCAATTGGTATAGCAAGGTGTTCATTGTGTTTAAAAGATTTCACAATCTTGAGTAATGACTAATCACAATTTTCAAAATATTGAGGGGGGCACTATACAAATCGTTCACCTTTCTTTGATGGCACACATTATAATTATTGAAAAGTTACGATGATGATCTATGTTCAATCTATGGATTATAATGTTTGGGAAGTTATTGAATTTCGTCTCAATGTGCCTAAAAAGATTATTAAAAAGGATGATAAACTGGATCAAATAATTTCAAAACCTAGAGAGTAATATGATGAAGAAGATAAACGAAAACTATCATTGAATGTTGGAGCTATAAACATAGATTATTGTGCCTTAGATAAGAATGAATTTAATCATATTAGTACATGTGATTCCGCTTTTAATATATGGCATGTTTTAGAAGTTACAGACGTAGGCACTAGCAAAGTGAAAGAAACCAAAATAAATATTTTGGTCAAGGAACTTGAAAATTTCTTTATGAAACAAATAAGCATGTTATTGATATGATTACTCACTTCATTGATATTATCAATGGCTACAAATGCTTTAATTTAAAATTTACTAATGGTGAAGGTAATACTCCGAAATTTTATGCTCATTTAATTTGCTCATTTAATTTTTTTTGGATAATAATGTAACTTTCCAAAATTTTTATATGGCCAAGTTAAGGATAGTAATTTAACTTTCCAAAATTTTTATATGGCCAAGTTATTAGTGATTGTCTCGGTTGCATTATTTGGTGATTGAGAGTTTACCAATGTTAGATAATTAAAGGTTTAGAATACATGTTAAATTGTAATGTGCAAGCATGATGTGTTAGGTGGTTAAGTAAGTATGAGGTGGATAAATATTAAACAAGCATGAGGTGTTTTTATCAACCATGAGCTGTTTACAATTAAGGCTAATGCATGCATGAAGATGACTCAATGGCTACGTGGAAGGCATAACAATTACCTTGGTCAATAGTCACCATTATACCTTACTTAGTCATGGGTTTCCTTGCCTTTAAATACTTAAGAAAATGCTCCAGCAATTGTCTTTGGAAATCAGAAAATTTCGTGCAAACAAAGAAAGATAGGATACGTGAAAAAGGAAAACAAAGGCTAGCACTTTCAAGTATACGTTTCAACTAAAAATTTCTCCAAGTGTTAAGGTAAGATACTTAATTTCTATGCTCAAATGGTAGGATTTCATGATAATACTTATGCTTAAGCTATGCATGAGAACCATAATATGAAAGTGGTGGACAAGTCCACGAAGTTAGATATCTATTTATGCCTTATGACAAGTCCGAAGGGCACCGGCAAGCCGGGATGTGCAAGTATGTGTGTGAATGCTTTCTTTTAACATGTTAAATCCGAGTATGGTACCTTACTGGGTATTCTTTATACTCATAGTATTTATACTAAATTTTCAGATTCTTGATCGTTGAGTTGAGTTGAGTTGGTGGAAGTTAGTCGGCCTACTTGATGATGGGACAAGGTTATCTTGTATCAAAACTTCCTTTTTGTACGTGTCGTTCAAAGACTGTTTTTCATATGTTTTTCGTGTGATATTAGGTATAAACCAGCATAATACCTGATGTAATATGGTACTGGAATTAAGTTTTGTAAGCACATCGTTCATGTTACGCTGAGAGGTACGCGTAAAGACCCATTTTACTACAACGGTAAAAGAGGCAGAAACTGGGCAGGTTTTTAGGGTCAGTTCAAAATGCAATTACGAACTCTAAAAACGTCTATTTGAGACTCTAAAAATACTCTCATGTTCCCCTTTGAGTTGTCTTAATATGAGAACAAGAATCACTCAATTTGGATGTCTGTAGCCGGAGATATAAATTTTTAAGTGTCGGAGGGTCAATCTGAAATTTCTGTGCAGTACCTCTCTGCTTTTAATGAAACGTCCATATCATATGATCTTGGAAACTCTCCATATTTTAACCTGGAAAACTACTTGGAAATATCTTTCAAATGCCATACATTTCATAGAAAACGGAGTTGGGGTGAATTTTATAAAAATGTTTGAACTGGCTGCCCAAACTAGCCGTAACAGCACCACGTCCGCATATGAAAAGAATAATTTCAAGTCGGCATGCACTCCTGTTGGCCATTAAACTTTCGAGAGATCTTTTACTATAAATTAAAAATAGATTCCCAGTGTGCATTACGTTGTACTTAAGAGTTTTACATGTAACAAATGCTGAAGTTATTACGTTAGTACGTGACATTCGAAGCTTAAGTTTGGGGTGTCACAGTGAATTTGTGAGTAAAATGCTTAGGTGTCTCTCGAGGATTGGAGCTCGCTAAGGATGTTGATAGGAAATACCAAAGATGTGAACACTTATCATTTGGAAGAGTTTTATAGAAGACGACTATTAGCTCAACGATGACGAGAAAAAAGAGAAAACGAAGAAAAGCAAAGTAGAAACAAAGGAGCCTCCAAAGCGCCAAATTACTTTAAAATCGGCAATTGATGAAGCCTCTACAAGTGAAAACATAGGTGATGAAGAATTGAAACCTTCGTGTCAAGAAATGGAAAAGTCTTTGAAACAATTGGCAATTTCAAATGGAAAGAAGAGAATGGTTAACAAAAGAGCACAAAAATTATTTTGTATGATTGTGACAAATTCGATCACAAGAGAACCGAGTATCCAAATAAGAAAAAATTCATCAAAAAGAAGGCACTCCAAGCAACATGTGATAAGAGCAATGATGAAGATCAAGATGAAAATGAAAGTCAAGAGGAGGTTGCCAACACGTGTTTCGTGGCAATTGATGTTGAGATAAATTATATTGAAAAATGTTCATATGATGATTTATCTACCTCTTATGATGAGATTCTTGAGGAATTTGACAAACTTGACTTAAGTCACCAAATTCTAAAAAAGAAGCACTATTTATTTAAAAATGGTGTAAAGGAAATTTTATAAATTTAAAAATATTTTGAAAAAGAAAAGGTTGATTTCAACTCCTTAATTAAAGAAAATTCCTCTTTGAAAGAGAGAGTTGTAGATTTAACTCAAATTGTTTACAAGTTCATTCAATGTAAGAAAAACTTTGATTTAATGTTTGGTGAACAAAAATGTGTTTTTGACAAAGGAGAGATTGGATAAACCTTTCTTGAAACAAAAATCTCTCAAAACTTATTTGTTAAAGCTTCAAATTCCTCTATTTCAAACATTACATGTAGCTTTTGTAATAAGAGTGGAACATGCATTTAATTGTTTAACCAAAAAGAGGGTAAACTTTGAAAGCAAAAATAAGTAGATTCAAGAGTCCACTATAACTAACTACCCCACCCAAATTTGCATGGGTACCAAAAATCTAAAATTGAATTATTTCCGTATGTACCAAAGTAAATAAGGATCAAATGGTTCTTAGATAGTGGTTGCTCAAAATATATGACCGAAGATCAATCTCTATTGTAGAATTTCAAAAGGAAGGAGAGAGGTCATGTCACTTTTGGAGATAATGGCAAAAGAAAAATTATTTGCATTGGAAACATTGTAATCATTCATCTATTTCTATTGAAAATGTTTTATTAGTTGATAACCTCAAACATAACTTGCTAAGTATTAGTCAATTATGTGAAAAATGTTACAATATTAAATTTGATTATTTTAAATGCCTTATTAAAGATGTTACATCTAAAGAGAATATGTTTATAGGAAGATGAAGTAAAGATCTATATCACAAACATTGAATTTGAAAGTTATGAAAANAGAATGTTTTATTAGTCGATAACCTCAAGCCTAATTTGTTAAGTATTAGTCAATTATGTGAAAAATGTTACAATATTAAATTTGATTATTTTAAATGCCTTATTAAAGATGTTACATCTAAAGAGAATATGTTTATAGGAAGATGAAGTAAAGATCTATATCACAAACATTGAATTTGAAAGTTATGAAAAATATTTATCTAGTTTGAAAATTGATACTTTGTTATATAACATAGAAGATTAGGTCATGAAAGCATGGACCTTCTATCAAAAAAATTTAAAAATTACTTTTAGTTAAAGTATTGCCAAATTTGAAGTTTGAAAAAGACAAAATTTGTGATGCATGCCAAATTTGAAAACAAGTGAAAACTTCCTTCAAGCTTAAGCAATATTCTTCACCTACAAAACCTATACAACTTCTCCACATGGACCTTTTTGGATTTTCTAGAACCGCTAGCTTGAGTGGTAAGCATTATACAAATTCATTGTCGATGACTTTTCTAGATTTACTGGGTTCTATTTTTAAATATATAGAGGATGAAGCTCTGAATGCATTTAACATTTTATGTAAAAATGTTCAAAATGAAAAGTAAATACTCTATTACAACTATTAGAAGTGATCAAGGTGGAGAATTTGATAATATCACATTATATAATTTTTGTAATGAAAATGGATATGACATAATTTCTTGGCTCCTAGAACTCCTCAACAAAATGATGTAGTAGAGAGGTAAAATCATACATTGCAAGAAATGGGTAGGATTCTACTTAATGAAAATAGCTTATCAAAATATTTTTTGGATCGAAGCCGTTAACACTGCTTTCTACATTGTTAATAGAGTTTTAGTTAGTTAAAAGAAAACTAAAACTTCCTATGAGCTTTGGAAAAATAGAATTCTCAATATTGATTATTTCAAGGTATTTGGTTGCAAATGTTTTATTTTAAACACAATAGAAAATTTGGGAAAATTTGATTCAAAATCCGATTTTGGAATCTTCCTTGGATATTCACCCACTAGCAAAGATTATAGAGTTTTCAACAAAAGAACTTTAGTAGTAGAAGAATCCATGTATGTTACTTTTGATGAAATTAATTCTCTTGATCAAGAGAAAGGTATCGATGTAGGATTGGAAACCCCCTTTGAGCAAATGAATATTCAAGATCTAAACAAGTATGACCCAAATATTGATTATTTTAAAGTATTTAATTGCAAATGCTTTATTTTGAATATAAAAGAAAATTTGGAAAAAATTGATTCAAAATCCAATATTGGAATCTTTCTATAATATTCATCGACTAGCAAAGTTTATAAATTATTTAACAAAAAAACTCTAGTCGTTGAAGAATATCTGTATGTATGTTACTTTTGATGAAACTAATCCTCTTGATTGCGAAAAAGGTATTGCTAATGTCGTAGAATTGGAAATTCATTTTGAACAAATGAATATTCAAGATCAAAACAAGGAGGATTCTAAAGATCACGTGAGGAAAGCAAATATTCAACAAGGAGAAATTGAACCTTCCGAAGTACAAAATGATCCTACTCTACCTAAAGAATGAAAGTTTGTTCCCTCCCACCCAAAATAACCTATTATTAGTGATCCATCTAAAGGTATTATTACTATAACTTACAAAAAAAAATCATTTTCGTAGTTGTGCATTTATTTCTCAAATTGAACTAAAGAATTTTAAAGAGTCGAGTTTGATGAATTTTGGATTCTAGTTATACAATAAGAATTAAATCAATTTGAAAAAAAAAATATGTTTGGGATTTAATTGCTCGACCAAATGATCAAATCATCATTAGTACAAAATGAGTTTTTATAAATGAACGAGATGAAAATGGGGTAATTGTACGTAACAATGATAGATTAGTGGCCCAAGGTTAAAATCAAGAAGAAAGTATCAATTTTGAGGAAACACTTACACCAATTGTTAGATTAGAATCAATTCGCACGCTTTTTGCATTTGCCTACCATAAGGGATTCACTCTTTATCAAATGGATGTTGAAGGTGCATTTCGAAATAGTTTTATTCAATAATTTTTTGTAGAGCAACCCCTGGTTTCAAAAATCAAAAGTATCCGAATTATGTCTTCAAATTTAGAAAATCTCTATATAGTTTAAACGGTTAATCAAATTTCTACTTTCAAATGGAATTTCGATGGGCAAAACCTAATATTATGTTTAATGTGTGTTTATGTGCTAGATTTTAATCAAAATCCTAAAGAATCACACCTTAGTGCTGTAAAAACAATTTCTTAGATATCTTAGCGGCACTAGAACCTTAGGTCTTTGGTATCCAAAGCGTACTCACATTGATTTACTTAGCTATTCAGATACCGATTGGGCCGGTTGCACAATTGATTGCAAGAGAACTAGCGTTACACGTCATTTTCTAGGCTTTGCACTTGTGTCATCGTTTAGTAAGAAATAAAATTTCGTTGCATTATCCACCGCCGAAGCAGAATATATCTCGGTCACTAGTTGTTATGCACAAGTATTATGAATGAAACAAATCTTTAGTGATTATCATTTATCATTTCATCATAAACATATCATGTGTGATGACACTAGTGCCATAAACTATCAAGAAAATCCATCTTGCACTCTCAAACAAAGCATATTGAGATTAGACACCACTTTCTACAAGATCAAGCACAAAAGGGAGATATTATGTTAGAATTTGTAAAAATAAAAAATCAATTGGCCGACATTTTCACAAAACCTCTAGCACTTGATAGATTTTCACATATTCGAAGAGGTTTGGGCATTATTAATGAATTCAAACTACATGACTAAGTTGAAAACATACTTTATGTCCTTATGTGATTAATTTTTATATGTTGTATTAACTAATATTTATTGCATATTTAATTCTATTAGGGTATGTTAAAAAATGGAGAACCGAATGACGCAATCAGACTGTTTGGACACCCCATTTTCTCTCATTTTCTTTCCTCTTTCTCTCATTTCCCTTCTTAAATCTTCACAAAATCTTTCATATTTCCATCTCCAATCATCAAATATTCTCCCAAAATCAAAAACCCATCACTCTTAGACCTCAAATCTCTTCACAATTCCAATTTTCATTCAAAAATTTGCAAATTGCAAAATCCTAAAATCCTCAGATGAAGAAGAAATGGAAGTGCCAAAAAATCCCTTTGAAAAATTGCCCATTCTCATTTGTAAGAACATTGGTTTCTTTGAATTTATTCATAAAGCATCCTCTTTTCACATTGAAGAATACTTTGTGAACATGGGAAGGATTTCGATAGTGACTATGGAGTTGGTGCCTATCACAACCTTATGAAAGAATTTAATAAAAATATGCATCCTAGTCGCACTTTTGATAATATTTCTTGCATGATGAAAGGAAAACAAATTATCATTACCAAATCCATTATCCAAACCATACTCGAACTTAAGGAATTAGAAAATCAAGTTTTTCTACACAAAACCCATCCCACTTCTAAAGGATATGATTCTGACTCCACTTGTCATCTGGTAACGGGAAACAAATTTGAAAATCCTGCAAAACTTAGTGTAAATCAACTAATCCTACCTGGCAAAGTTTCATAAAATATCATTGACAATATCATCCTTCCGCAAAAAGGTCATCGTGACGAAGTTAACAACTTCGTTCTCTTTTTTCTTAATTCCTTTATGGTTGAACAAACATTGAATTTTCTGACTTTTGCTCTTGGACACATGAAACTAGTTCATACCACTCGACACATTACAGCCATACCCTATGTCATGCTTCTTACCAAGATTTTTAAACATTTTGATGTCTCTTTACATGGTGAGGCTTCTATATCTCTTCGTCCTACTAACAATATCAACTACACTCTCAAGCATACGAAAATTGTCGAAGAGAATGGACAATGGATGGCATGGACTGAGGGGTTTGATGTAGAGTCCTTGACCTTACCACTTGAAGGGGATGAAGAAGAGGATGACGATGATGATGATGTTGTACCACACCACATCCCAAGCTCGAGTGCTTCATGTCCTTCCTGAGGTTTTACATTCACCTAAGATCATTACATTTTCCTCGACGGAAGCAATGATTCACTTCCATCCTTCATTGACGAACATGATGGGATGCTTCACCAATTGCAAGTTCAACAAGACGCAATACAAGCTGAAAAAGCGGTGATGCAAGCTCAGTATGATGCCTTTTATGCTCACTACAATGCTCAACAAGAGACAATGCAAGTTTAGTAAAATGTTTTTTACGCTCACTTCCCTCCACCGGCTATTTCGAGGACTTAGCTATGATTTACATTTTATGTTATGTATTTTAGATACACTTATGTTAGTCTAACCTATTCATGCTATTAACTCTCGTCACCTCATGTTTTTGTTATGCATATGGATGCGAAATTCTCTATATTGAACTCTAATTGATTGGCATCTCGTGTTAACTTAAAGGGGAATTTTCTTGCTATTATTGGTTCCTATATATGGTTGTGTTTTTGCTCCCCTCTCTATATTTTTTGCTTATGCCAAAAGGGAGAAAACACATGAGATGATATGCATGCATATGCTTAGTAAAATTGTGTACTTGATAGGAATGTGATAAATTGATGAATATGCTTGAAATTGTTATTGACTTCTAAAAAATAGGGGAAAGATACGAATTACAACTGATAACTAAGATTTATACTCCTTTTCAATTGTTTGATACCACTTTGCAATTATCTTGTATGTCATAATCAAAAAGGGGAAAATTGTTGAACTATGGTTGACTTCATCCTTAATATTTTGATTATAACAAACAAGTTAATTTTATTTCTAAAAATTGAATTTAAGTCTTCAAAGCAATTGTTGCAAAGTTGATCGATTGAGGACATATAGATATCTAACAAAAGATTTGCATTACAAATCAGACATACAATAAAAATCGAGATGGAAATCAAGCATTCAAGAAAAATCATTCGAGGCAAAGAGTTTAAATAATCAAACATCAAAGGAAGATATTTGACTAGATGTTTGTATTCATATGTAAAGGTTCAATCTTTAGCAATGAATTATTAAAAGCTCAACAAATAAATTTTATGCATGAATTTTATTTTTAAAAACAAAAAAACACTTGCATAAAAATTATTTTTCAAAGCTTAATTTCAAATTGTTATTTAAATTTAGATCGCACTTTATGAAAATCAATTTTCTTAAAACACAAGTTGAAAACATTCTTTAAAAGTCCACATTTATCAAGTCAAAAATAGAAGATGTTTCACCCAATCGGACAGTCCGGTACTTCAAACAGACGCTCGGTTTGATTTAAGTTGATGTCCGGTTCATTATACGGACGTCTGGATCGTCCAACTATCACTTTTTGATTGTTTTGATTTCTGATGCAAAATATCTACTTTGGTTGTTCGGTTCAATATACGTACGTCCGGTTTCACATGTAATTTTGCTCACTGAATTTTATACATACATTCACTTTTTCCATTCATTATAACACTTCTAAGAACATTTAAGCGAGACATTCTTGAGCAAATTTTATTGATCGTATATCTTGTTTATCTTTAACAAATCATTTACTTTAAAAATCTTTTAATTGAATCAAACTTTCGAAAATCATCTTTCTCATCAATGTTTTTCTCACCAACACTTGAATTTCATTTATTGTTATTCATTGTAGTGTTAGCCTCTTTTTCTCTTAGTGCTTAATTTGTTTATATCGTTTATTAAGAGAAAAGTTTCAAATTGTAAAATCATTCCTCTTTAAATTTGTGGGTCATATTGATGTCCTTAGAAAGCTCAATGGTTTGGGTCGTATTGATGTCGTAAAAAGATCAATATTATATAAGGGTTGATGCTTCTTGCTTGTAAGTCATTGAATGTGTCATTTTGATTGTGCTATAAGTCCATTGAATTTAGTGAAATGCCTTGCTCGTGACGGAGAGCTTGGTAATGAATGACGTAGATCATTGCTTTGGATCGAACCTGCACAATTATATTATATGCACAATTTCTTCCCTTTCATTTATCGCTTTTTGTATTTTTGCATTTTACTTGATTCATTTATTCATTCATAAATTGTTTAAATTTCTCAAAAAAGTTTTAATAACCAACTCACCCTTCTCTTGGTTAGTTATTCTTGGGCTTTTAGATTTGTTGCATGATAATGCAATGGAAACCAAAGACAGTCAAAGCAAGTTTGCCTAATTTAGTGTCATGTTTAACTTAAGGCTGAAAATCTTGTACTTGTAGTAAATTTGTGACATGGTTAACTTCACATACATGTTATATATGTGTGGTAAAAGTTTGAGAATGAATGCATGTTGTTAAGGATGCAAAAGGGGGTTGGGAAAATAATTGGATAGTGGTAGATACCTAGAAACAAATTTTGACATTTTTCATACTTAACTTAGTTTCAACCTTTACATGTTCACTAGTCATCTCTAAGGTTTGGAAAATTGATTTTAATGGGTGTTAGGCCATTAGCAACACTTAGATGATGTTGAAATTAGTAATTAAACTCAAATATAGTAGGATTTATGGGACTGGTTTTGAAGGCAGTTGATAACTTGAAGTGACAACGATATCTACATTATTTTGGCATTAAAGGTTGTTGTACGGGATTTTGTGTTTGTGTGTGTCGAGGTTAACACATTGAGGATCATGATTATTATTAAATGGTGATAACTATTGCTTTTCGACTGTAAGTTAAAAAGAGACTTGACCCACACCCCGTAGAAAGCACATGCATATGAAGGCAAAATGTAAGTAAAAATCTATTTACAACTATGATGCAAACATTCTATATAGAGTATTGTCGTAACATTTATATATCTTTGATATGGAGTTTATTGTATATCATATGATGGTTACAATGATTGAGTATGCAATTTACTAGCATTTGCACACGCATGCACGATATAGGTCCATCATTGAACATCTAATATGCACCACATGATTGAAAAAATGAGTTTACATTATAAAATATTTTATTAACAACTATTAGGGCACCGATACATGCGAGGTGTCTGAGATATGTTTTGGAATTGCAAGTAGGGATGTCAACGAGCCTGCTCGCGAACAAAAATTCGAGGCTCGGGGCTTGGCTCAAGTAAAAATGGTTTGAGCTTTTTTTGACCTTGAGTTGAAGCTCGGCTAAAAATCTAGGCTCGACAAGAACTTTTGGCTCGGGCCTTATCAAGCAGAGCCGCTTACAAATTTTTTTTTTGTTTCCTTTTCAAACGCAGGCTACAAGCTACCTGCTAAAGTGAAAAAGTAGTGCCTAGCATGTAGCTAAAGGTAGTGTGTAGCTGATATCTGCCTACAATAACTAGTTAATTTTTATTTTTTTATGGCTCGACCCTTGACACAAGTTGGCCTGTGTGGCTCGTTGAGCCACGAGAGCTGGCTTGGGTTGAAGCCCCAAAATGGGGCTCGGCTCGAGCCATGAGTCGGGTCGACTCAAGCCTTTTCCAGAGCCGAGCCACGGTCGCCCGAGCTGACTAGCCAAATTGACACCTCTAATTGTAAATGAGATTTCATGGGTGATCGCAAAGGTTGATAGGGGATGTAGCTTTGGTGATAGGGACCACTTGACCGTACATTTGGAATATTATCATTATTTGTGCCATAGGTGGGATACTCATTGCGTGGTCATAGAGGAAATTAGGGGATGTACCTCTAGTGGTCACATGAGGATGGTCCACTCGACTATGTCGATATTATATTGTGTTGGAATGTGAAAGTAAAATTTTCAAAAATTTGAAAAATTATTTAATTGAAGAACTAAGATCGTATAGATGTTCATGTGTATGTTATATTAAAATAAATTATTCGGATTGTTACCTAAATTCGATGATTAACTTTCAGTCTTTTGGATCACGAGCTTCCAACTTTTAAATTCCAATTTTCCAGCTTTTAATTCCAAGGATTTGATGCTCCAAACCTCCAAGTTTTCTATAGTATTCTCCAAAGTCGAGACTACACCAGTGTGTGGGCACTTTCTTTTAATTAAATCAAAAAACTAATTTTTGAACTAGATAATTGGATAAAGTAAGAAAATAATTCTCTCTCTCTTTCTCCAATTTGAACACTATGGAATTTTGTATTATAATTGTTCTAGGATTTCTATATCCATCTAGTTTCTAGTTATATAGATAAAGATGTTCCAATCCATGTACAATAATAATTTCAATTTCAAATTAAAGTCTTAATTAAAATTCAAATAGGAGTTTTAAATAAAATCTACATCTAATTAGTTTACATTTAATTACATGTGTATTGCTAGACTTCAATTACAATTATAATTTCGTTTACAACTTTTTATAGCAATTACAACTAAGTACAAAACTTTATTGTAATTACAATTAAGTCCAAAACTATTATAATTACTGTTATTAAGTCACAATACTTTATAGAGCTACCACAGGGACTTGATCAAACATATAATATACAAGCTCCAATAATTAGATCAAATCTAGTCGACTCTAGACCACCCAATCTAACTATTAGTTTTTGATTTTTTTTTCCACTAAAAGCAAAATATTGAACTTATATATATGATCACAGTAGCCAATAAATCTATAATATTTTCCTCTTACATGTCGTATATGTATTTTTCCCCATCTAAGATTCGATTATTAGGTACGAGTATAACTGACTATTTTGCCCTTCTAATTATTCTCACTAACTTAA
The DNA here is from genome assembly GCA_903798255.1 of Fraxinus quadrangulata. Classification (NCBI taxonomy): domain Eukaryota; kingdom Viridiplantae; phylum Streptophyta; class Magnoliopsida; order Lamiales; family Oleaceae; genus Fraxinus; species Fraxinus quadrangulata. The sequence continues at coordinate 18,024 of CAIGRB010112873.1, forward strand.
ATACCATTTTCTCCAATGGTTCTGTGAACAAATCACAAATGTCGAAGTTTAGTCTTCGCTAAATAATGAGCTCATGTTTTGACCATTTAACAGAAAATATTTAAATAGTCACTCCATTCATTTTTCGCGATGATGGTTCCCAATACGAATTCATGTTCTCTACTTCGCTCATTCTCAAGTTCCTTACTCATCGAGATATTTGATCAACATATCCAGCCTTTTCAACTTGTCATATGGTCTTAGTAGGTTCATCAAGACATCACTCAAGCACAAAATTATGTTTTTCCACATTAAAGCACAAACATCAAATTATGTTTTCAATCCACATAATTTTTCCAGATTAGTTGGTTTTGTTTAGAATAACGAAAAAATGGGCCAATTATATTTTACATAAAAATAACCATCCATTGCAAATTAAAATTGAGCAGTGAAAAACAATTTAACATATGATGCATGAACGCATATGTAAATCCATTTAACTACAATAATGTAACGACTACTTGATACTTGTGATCCAACAAGCCACTCTATAGGAAAGGTCACCGTGTTTATTGATTAAGTTGGGACCTTTCAACTAGACAAATCATTTGTGACGATAAATGTATATACAAGTCTAGTATCATTTTATTTGGTCACCAAAATCATAACGATGGCCTCTATAGGAGGTTCACATATGATATCGATTCGAGTATATAACCATTGTCTCGATCTCTAGATACTTGAAAATAATTTCGTCATCTGATGATCACAAATTATATTCTATCCAGACGATCTTATCATAAAGAAATCCAATCAAGCAACTCGAACTACACGGTCCTCTTATAGGGAGTCCATTGTATTACTGGCATGAGACAAATGTGTTACTTTCCTTGTGGATCGACCAAAGGAGACTACGGATTTTTATTTAAATAAACACCCTCTTCCGCTCAATATTTTTGAAGTAATAGATTTTAATTTTGAATAATTACCAAATGTTCATATTAATCAAATTAACATACGGTTCAATTATTGCGATTTTTCAATCCAAAACAAAATAATATTAATTAAATTAATCAAGGAAAAATCAGTGTTCAATGATATGCATCTTATTCATTATATCACGAGCGATGTCATAAATAAATATATACATCATAATATCAATAACGATAATGTTCAAACAATAATTTAAAACATTCATTAAGCGATAAATTAATATTTATTTTTGGCTAGAAAAAGACTTAAGAATTAAATTAAATACTAATTGGACCCAAACCTTATATTTAATCTAAGTCGTCAACCCAAAAATATCTTCAAGGATCCAACTGTAGTAATACAAACAGTAATAGGACTCTTCCATCGTACCTGCAAAAATTAATTAATTTTGAACCTGACTCATCCAAATCTGACCAGTCCGTACAAAAAATGGACCCAGATTAAAGTCGAACGAACTGCTGCGTCAAACATAGCACACTGTTGTGCCTGCATGGCAGCAGCAACCTGATACGTTTGGCAATAGCTCGAGAGTAACCTACTATTTTCAACATCAACCTTCCGCCGGAAATGTTTCTTGATTTTTGTCATTCCAATCTTCAATTATTCAATCAATTTACAAAATAAAAAAATTGCAAGAATTAAAAAAATTATATAAATTAAATAAATTCTTATGTCCTGTAGGCTCACAATCTTGAATCTAATTGAAACGAAAAATTAAATCAAGTCGTAATCCACCTGTCTTGTTACATACTTGAAATAATAAATTACAATCAAGAACTGGCCACAAATAGTTGGATCACAGTTTAAAATAATACAATCATTCAATCATCATAAAAAATTTTTTAGACATAGCTCGACTAGAGCATATAATCAAGATTCAGAAATAATAAGCACGCGAACGATCTATATTGCTCTGATACCAATTGTTGGAATACTGAAGTAGAATTACCCATAAATTTAAAAAAAAAATCTTTAATTCAAGAATCACGATCGTCCAGATATTCACATGTATGTTATATCAATAAAGGATTCGATTTTTTTTTAACCTAAATTCAATGAATAATTCTGAATCACAAACTTCTAGTCTTTTTTGGATCACGAGCTTCCAGCTTTTTAATTTCAATCTTTCAGCTTTTAATTCCAAGAATTTGATGCTCTAAACTGTCAAATCTTCAATGGTATTTTTCAAAGTGGAGACTTCAGCAGTAGGTGGGCTCCTTCTTTCAATTAAATCAAGAAACTAATTCTTGAATTAGATAATTGAATAAAGAAAATGATTTTCTCATTTTTCTCTCTCGAATTTCACACTATGGAATTATGTATTACGATTATTCTAGGATTTCTATGTCCATCTAATCTCTATTTATATAGAGAAAGATGTTGCAATTCACGTACAATAATAATTCCAACTTCAAATAGAAGTTTTGATTAAAATCCAAAAAGGAGTTTTAATTAAAATTCACATCCAATTACGTTACATTTAATTATATGTGTAGTCTTAGAACTTCAATTACAATTATAATTAAGTTTACAACTTTTAAAGCAATTACAACTAAGTATAAAGCTTTATTGTAATTACAATTAAATCCAAAACTATTATAATTATCGTAATTAAGTCCCAATACTTTAAGAGCTGCCAGAGGACCTGATTGGACATATATTATCCAAGATCCAATAATTAGATCATGTTTAGTTGACCCTAGACAATTCAATCTAATTATTAGTCTTTACTTTTTTCACTAAAGGCAAAAGACTGAACTTTTGGAATATATAAGATCATATAAGCCAATAAATCTGTAATAATTCCCTCTGACCTACGGTATATGTATTTTATCTCCGTCTGAGATTCGATATTAGGTATGAGAATAAATGACTATTTTGCCCTTCTAATTATTCTCACTAACTTAAGTACTATTTTTTTTCAATTGTCCTGTGAACAAATCACAGATGTCGAAGTTTAGTCATCGCTATATACTAATCTCAGATTTTAACCGTTCAACATAACATACTTAAGTAGTCACTCTACTCATTTTTCAGGGCGATGATTCTCGACATGAATTCAAGTTTTCTACCTCGCTCATTTTCAAGTTCCCAACTCACAAAGACATTTGAATAATGAATTTGATTTCACACATTGGTGAATCAAAAAATCATTAAAATCACGAAACGATATACTTATCCCTATCAAGGGATTTAGATGAAATACAATGCAATCAATTGAAATTTAATTCTCCGCGTGGTCATGCTACATAATTAAACGTGACACATGATCCATTCAATACATTCCAAGTGTACGTGTCATCTTTGACTATTTTTGTGATAAGGACAAATCACAAACTCGAATAGTGAATTGGTCAACACTACAACCTTCTAGTACGAAGTGTCAATCCTTATACGTTGGTTGAGACCAAATTATTTATGTCCAAAATATAAGTTGTGTCACATTGTACTTTTTAGCGCAAGCACCCAACTTATATTATCGAATGTGGTTATACGGACTTTAATCCACATGCTCAATATTAAATAAATGCAATAAATATATAAAACTAAAATTTATTTATTATAAATTATTATTATTTTATCATAGTAAAATACATTATATGGAAAATACACTATTTGATTTAATTGATTATATGCGTTACTTTGTATATAAATTCGGAATAGCAATATGATCGCGTCATTCTTAAAATATGTTTATCTTACCTTGAAAAGATAGTTAAATAAAATTTGATTATCAAATATCATGTATACACAAATCAAACTAGACTACATAAGAATTAAAATTAACCATTCAACGCATTCATATGGTCAAATCTATAATCATCCATTAAGTATACATTCATCACATAGACGCATTCCTATATAATATCTAATATTATATATTATTATATTTCAAATTTCTAGCAATTAATGTCGTTTAAACCAATTTAGACAAAATGGATCAGAATAATTAAATAATTCATTGATTTGATTAACGAATTTATTTTATTAAAATCAAATTCTAATTAAATATCAAATTAAAACTCTAATTCCAAAATTTTAGAGCAAATTGAATTAACATTTTAACTTAGGATAAAACTCCTAAACAATTTAAAATCCAATTTTAGCGATAATTTAAAAATTCATAAATTTTATATAAAATTTAATAATGTCAAAATTGAAAATTTAGGTCAAACCATTTTGAAAATCAATTTTAAATCATTTTCAAAATTGCATTCAAAACACATTATGAATATTGCATTCTATCCAGTTTTAAAATTATAAACACAGCCCCCAAGTTTTCAAAATGCAGAATAGAGTCAATAGACCCTTATTTTAAAATTGCAAGTTGACCACAAATCAAATTGTAGATAGGGGCCCATAATTTCACAAATTGCAAGAGAGGTCCCCCAAATCAAATTCGAAAAACCCCAAACCATAGCTTGGAATTAGGATGGCACTGGCTGCCCATCGCGACATGCGATACGTCACCGCTTTCAAAATTGTTGCTGTGAACAACCATTGGTGCTACTATATTCAACAGCGGCATTCACCGCTCCGGATGACAATGGTGATGGACGTTGCTGCACGGTTGTATGCTTTTCACACGCTACTGCACGACGATGATGTATGTTGCAATCGAAAGCCCTGCCCCTTTTTGACAAAAAAATAATTTTCTTCTCAAAAATAGATTTTAGAATATGAAAATCAATTTTCTTAAAAGTTAGAAACAAGACAAGAATAACAATCAACCATTGATCGTTCCCAAGATTCAAAAATAACTTCTAACAAACACAAAGTTGACTCTAACACCATCGTGGGGAATTTACTTATACATACACAGTGAAATTAAAAACATTTTTTAATTCTTTTTAAGGATCGTTTTAGTGTTTAGATAGAAATAGTTATGAGAACTATACATTTAGCAAATTTTTCAAACTCTTTCGAAAATCTTGATTACGAACTATCATGATCTTTGCCTCTCCTTATGAATCTTGATATGTTACGATCTTTCCACACCTTTATGAATCACAAACTTTTCACACCTTTGTGAATCACGATCTTTTCACACCATAACTGTCCAATTATCTAACTTCCAATAGTAATTGAGAACAAGAATGAAAGATTGGGGTTTTTCTTTCTTGTGCTAACAAAATTATGATATTGTGTTGTAACTTTCGTGTGTAGTTGTGTAATTGCAACCTCAATTGCTATTGTAACAACTATAAAAAATAAAAAATAAAAAAACTCAAACCCTAATTAATTGTTATTATTAATCCAATTAATTAAATTTGGCCCATAAGCTAATTAATATAATTATTTAACTTAAGATCGTTAATAAACAATCCAATTAATTAATTCTACAAATATCCCATAGTTGTTAATTAATTAATTCTTTATATCATTTTTCTAGTTTTCCTTTTTGTGTGTGAGCCATTAGATTTCTGATCACGATATCGGACGGCGTGAATCATTATTTTGATTTAATTAAAATAAGATAATCTTATTATTAATTCACCCGATTAATTGATTCAAGTTTGTCGACCCTGATTGACATTTACCAACGTGTCAAGAAAATATATGTGAGGTATCACGTGGTGAGACAAAACCAAACTTGTTCATTTACTTTAAAACTATAATCCATATGTCAATATTCTAACGTTAAGGACCACGTGCATCTTTAAAGTTTGAGGACTCAAGTGTAACCAAGAAAAATATTCATTTTTAGAGAAAACAGAATTTAGATTATCATCATATTAAGGATTTTAAGTATTTTAACCTTATAGATACTTGTGGAAAGTTTTTAGATAGATGGAGATGATTTAAACTCGAAGGGTAAGATCGTCGTTTTATAGGTTCACAAATTTTAAACTGGAAGTTTAGGTTAAAAATAATATTTATAATAATTTAGAGTTAGCATTAGAAATCATTTTGAACTTTGTAAAGTCTATTTGAGATTTTTGGTACAGTTCACATAGTTTGAGATAGTCCAAGTGAAGTTGAGATTTCGAACATACGAAAATGAAGAATGAAGGATAAGAATATAAGGAACCAAAATAATGTAACTTTCGTAATTTTTCAATCATGAAAACATGATTAAAAGTTCATTTTACTGTATTTTAAGCTATTTTAGTTTTACGTGCGTTTGACTAAATTATTTTTGCTAAAATGATGGGTCGAGTTCCAGCAGAAACTAAGGGTCAAAAATATGGTTTTTATTTGATGTGAAATGAAATGAAATGAATATAGAGGTTAATGGGGTATATAGTGGAGAGTTATAGACTCATTTGCACCAATTAAGAATAAAATGTAACTTTTTCATCATGTTTGAGAAGGTCCGTATACACAATTCCCGTTTCACAACCATTTCATTTAACTTTTCAGATTTCTTATCATTTTATCTCCAAATTCTCTCAAAGTTTTATAAAGAAAAGAAAAGAAAAGAACGAGAGGAAGATTTTTGAAGATCAATGGAAAGTGCTTGATTCTAATGAGTTATAAAGAAAAGATAAGTGATATACTTATATGCAAAGTTGTTGTTCATTTTGTTATAATATTTTTTACAATCTCTTATGAGATGCTAATATCATCATCTATTCGATATGGTTCAATTTTTTTCTTTTGAATATTATAAAGAAATGTATTGAGTTTTTCGTTCGATATGGTTCAGTTACTCACTATGAAATGTGGTATGGAGTGTATAGTATTATTATTAATATTATTTCAAGATTGAATTACACGTAACTTTTTTGAAATACTTACCCCTTTTTGGCATTTTATTTACAAATTAATGCGAATCGGATGGATGATGGTAATTGGTGGTCATGTGCCACAGATTGAGGAAAAGTCTTAGAAGTAAATTTATTTATTTTTAGTTCGACATTTAAGTGTTATAAAATTTAGTCTTGAAAATTGTGATTTATTTCCTATGAGTCATGATGTTTAGTTTTGAAATTATTGAAGTTTTGCTTTTGTTCACATTTCAGACTATTTGGATAAATGCTCTTTAAGTTATGAAATGAATTTTGAGCTGATTCGAAATAAAAATTTGGGGGCATTATTGGTAACATAATTCAATTTAAGTTTCTCATAAGGTAGAGGTCTTCGATTTAAATCATGAGGAACTCGATAGAAAGTCGTGAGGGAATAAGAGGACAAATGCCTTTCCAAAGTAAACAATACATATGATATAATCTTTTGGGCACGAGATCCAGGTCGTTACTAAAAAAAGTGCAAGTTTGTAACAACCAGAACTATTTTATGAGACTTAAGTTGATTATGTTACCAATTGGGGGTCGTTACGGCTGTCCTCATATAAGGCATTATGATAACCTCACGTTGAATGATCATTATATTACCGAATGTTAGAGATTAACAACTAATACTTAGATAGCTATCCATGTGGAATTTGTAAATTGATTCTTCATTCTCTTAATAAAAGATCCACGCATCCATTTAAATGTCACTATATTTAGTTTGTGAGATCAACTATTTACTCTATAAGTGATAAATGGCGTATGTACTTGTCTATATGTAATAACAATATTCGTATCTCGTTATTACTTATGACTATGAATACTTTAAGATTCAGTCACATGTAATTTGTATCTCACAATCACAACTTTTTGTGGTTAACAAGTTACCAAGACTTGAATCAAACGAACTCTATTATTATCAAAATAATATTTAATTAAATAATAGATTTGTCATAAATAATAATGCATTGATCATATTAAAAGTGTTTACTCCAAAATTCAATTGAACTTAGGACACAACACTTACCGTTCGTGTATCGGTAAAGTGAGTGATTAGCACCATCTTTTCTCATGTACAATACATGTGAAACCTTTACAGATTAAAGGGTTGTAATACTTGAAATGCAGAAAGGAGACAAGAAAAGAGTATCATATGTTCCTCATTATTTATTTGTTTTACTGTGATTCTTGACAAGAAAGAATTGATATAGTCTATACTGAACCAGAAAGAATGTTTATGTGAACCAGAATTCCATTTGCACGAAAATTTCACATGCTTTGAACAAATGTCCATTCCACCAAATTTGTTAGAAAGCCTATCCAAGAATCTTTACATGTTGGAACAGATTAGGAGCTCTAGAATACTGAAAAGAAAAGAGAAGTTGTCTTTATTTGAATTCTCTATGCCCTAGAAACCACTTGTTTCTCTTAATTCACATAATCCAATAAGAGGCAAGCTTCCACTCCTGACTGCAACAAGCCTTAGTAACCCATTCTTTGCACCTTTCCATCGTTTCCTATCATCAACATTTAAATTGTGGATCTTTACAAGTAAAATCTGAACTGGTTTTGCCTCTTAATTCAGTAGATTTCTTCTCAAATGCAAGTCCTACTGAATATGAGTCCCTTATAAAGGAACATGGCATCAACTGCCCCTTTTTGTTGGTTGCGTATTTGAAAATATGAAGAAATTGTCCTTTAGGGCCACCTCCGTGCACCGGTTTGATCCAAAATAACATTCTACACTCATTTATGGAAAAAATAAATAAGCACGATTGAAACTTGTAAAACTTCTTAGAATGCTTCTAACCAAGTTCTAAGTCTTAGGACTTAATTGAAATTGTTGGGTTTTGATACCC
>CAIGRB010112893.1:9124-33168 GCA_903798255.1 Fraxinus quadrangulata
GAGTATTGTCCTACACTTATAAACCCATCATATTTCTCATGTCTAGCCGATGTGGGACTTCTTTTACTCCCAACAGGAATGACTTGCTTGAATGTTATTCAAAAAGTGTACAATATCTCTATATTTATAGACAAAATTATTTTTTACTTCTACTAATAATAGAAAACTTAAATAAGGAAGCTAATAAAATCCTAGCCCCTGTTTGATTCACATTATTTTTTTCATTCTCATTTTCAACCACACATTCTTCATTAAGATAATACTTTCCATCACATCAATAATTTTTCCTTTTTTTCAACCATATATTCTCCATCAATCTACTATTCCAAAACACATTCTTCCAAAATAATGTGCTCAAACACACCCCTAATCTAATTAGTAATCATATTCTAATCAATAAATAAAAGAAATCCTATTCTAAACAAGAGATAAAAATAAAAGATAAAACCTATTACAACTACTAAAAAAGATTAATCATAATTGTAGTAGGAAACTACTAATCATATCATGTACTACATCAATCCCCTTCACATGAATAAAACTCGCCCTCGAGTTTTTTTTGAAGAAAAAAATCAATCGAGAAGAAAACACTCAAATTTCTGTCAATACTAATGTTGACGAAATTTCAATTTCTTGATGTGCTCGATAAACGTCGTTATATTCTTCAATTGCATTCTTTAAAGTCAACTTTATTCCTATCATGCTTATATTTTCTTCACGGATAATTTGTACATAACATTCCCTCATAAATGAATAATGATTCGATTTCTCATCCTTAAGTTCGCTCTCGATAGAGGCCACTGGTGTTATTTTCAATTCTTCATACTTCTCATTTTCTCCTATAATGTTTAGTGATGCTTCCTTCAACTCAAAAGAACTGGTACATGGACTCAAATCCTCATCGTCCATGTTTTCCTTATTTTTATGCAATTCTTTAACACTGAAACTGTATAAAAGGTCAACAAAATTTTTATTTTCAATTTCACAATCTTCACCTTTGACTCTCTCGTGATTGAAAAGTTTAATTTCTTCCTCTCTTGTTGGACAATTCTGATCTTCAACTCGTTCATCATTGAGTGCGGCTCGATCTTGAAGTTTTCAATTGCAGTTTCCACACACAAGGAATCAGCAAGTCTTAGATTTTCAACTTGCACATGCTTTTCTTTTTTTGTTTTAGTATCATGGACGGTAACTTTATTATTTTGAATTACATCTTTTTTAACCTCATTATCTGCCTTATGGATCTTTTTCTCTTTGTTTACACCGGTACTCACAAATTTCTCGTCACATAACACCAAAACAATCTTTTTATCATACCACCTAAATACATACCTATTAACTCAAGCTACATAAGGGGCATCTACACCATAGCACCATGGTTGTCCCCAAAGTATATGACAATTGTCTATCTCTACCACGTCACATATAATCTCATCTTTGTAGTACTTTCCAAAAGAAAGTGAAATTTTGCATACCTCTATATTTTAAAGTTGTTGTCCTTGTGAAGCTTGATAACAAGATAAGTATTTTTCAGTTAAAGCTTTCTGAATGCTTTGAACACCAAGTTCTCATTGCTCTTATAATTTATTATCACCTTGCATACTTTATTGCTGATGATGCATCATGTTCTAAAAATCTTCTTGCACTTAAATTGGACTCTTTTATATCTTTTCGATAAACTTTTATAGAATCCTTAACAACTTGTGTGTATTCAAACTTAGCTGAAACTCGAGGAAACTCTCTAGCCACCTGTTTATGTGTTTTAATATTGTTGAAGCAACCAACATTCATAGTAGTTAAAGTTTGCAAATTCTTGTCAGCTTGCTTCTCTATGGGCTCATGATTCCTTTCGAAACTCAACGCAGTCAGCATCCGCATAATGTTGTGAAGGGTTTCATCGATCCCCTTAATTCGTTGTTCAAGTTTGTTGAGCCTCTGTTCATCATTGACAGTTCGACGGTCACCAAGACCTTCGTCAGCCATTGGATTAAGGCAATTTTCTGCTCTGATACCAATTTTGGTGCAGAAGTGTTTTGTAAAATTCTTGTAATAAAAATTATGTAGTAATTAAAAATAATATTAGAATAACTTTCTTGAATATTATTGAATAATAATTCATGTTATCTAAAAAGTGTACAATGCCTCTATATTTATAGGCAAAATTATTTCCTACTTCTACTAATAACAAGAAACTAAAACAAGGAAACTAATAAAATCCTAAACTAATTAGAAATTCAATTATAATCAATAAAGATAAGAAATCTTATTTTAAACAAGAAATAAGAATAAAAGATAAAATATTTTAGAACTAGAAAAGACAAATCACAATTGTAATAGAAAACTGCTAATCATGGTTACATACTACATCATTTGAGAAGTTACAATAGATAACAGTTCACCTTCTGTGCACTACATAGAGGCCTCGCTCCAGCACATGGCTTTGGTTTTATAACAATTCGAAGCTGGAGATCAAAACATTTTTTAGTGTCAATCAAGAGTAAATATACATAAGGGGACATTTACTATCAACAGTAGCTAAAACATAACAAAAATACCTGCGCAATTTGGTTCACTTCATTAATATGGTTCTTAGATTTCAATACTGCTTTGTAAATGCTGCATATTAAGTATTAAAGTGCTAGAGTAGTAAAAGAAATCTGAAACACAATAGTGAGACTCTGAATGACTCAAATTCCCTTTAATCAATAACAGCAAGTACATACTAATCAAACAAGTCATCTTGATTATATAAGACTTTTTTTTTCTAATATATAGTGGTTTAATTCCTATCTCTAGGAGATAGGTCCACGGTTTCAAATTATTTAACTGTCCATACAAATCAATAAAAATATGAAACAATAGAGGTCTGTAGATCACCTGTAGGGTTCCTTGTATACAAATCGAATTTCAGTTCTTACTGTCATAAGATCTAAGAACTGATCACCCTCGATCCTCTTCATTAGTATTTTATTTGCCTGATGCAAAAAAGAAGACCTTTAGGTAGATTACACTCTGATAGTGAAGTGAGAATAAAATAAAACTGAAAAATCTGCAACACTGTGCTAGTGCATCATGAAATTTATTCCAGCTGTATCAATGGGTGATGGAATCTGAATGATACAGTAAGAGCTAGATTTTGCAGTGTCATCCAATAAAAATTCATAGCAGGTGCAAACTTGCCTCTTCGAGTTCTTTCTCACGTGCTTTATAAAGTTCTGCAACTCTTCTCTTGATCTCAGCATAATCTTGAGCATTTGTGTACATAAATGCCAAATTTTCAAGTTCAGACTGCAAGAAGGAAAATGGAAAATGAGCAAGAATGACAGTAGCTGCAAACTGAAAAAAGTGAGCATGGCACAATCATGAATGAAAAAAGAAATCTTTATTGGTTCAAGGCATCATTATATGAGATTGCAGAATAAGCATATAAGACAAAATTTGTATATGAGTGAGCATGGCACAATCATGAATGAAAAAAGAAATCTTTATTGGTTCAAGGCATCATTATATGAGATTGCAGAATAAGCATATAAGACAAAATTTGTAGTTTAGAATTCTGAGAATTTGTGGGTGCTTTGAAGGATAGTAATTAGTAGATTCACAGAGCGAAAACCAGCATGAGGATGCTAACTTCTGTAAAGAACAAGGCACCTACAGAACATCTAAATAGATGTAGCTTATCAAACATGTCGTAGTTAAGTCCTGGATTCTTTCTAATGCTCTTAGCATGGAAAATTTAGTTTTCGAAAGTTTTGAATGTTATTTTACATATAGTACAAATAGTGTATTGCTTCAAAACAAAATGGCGAAGGGACCTAGTGGTTGTCATGCACCTACAGATCTGGAAATTCAGAAGTTCAACTTCGGTTGGCCAATTTTATGGTACATCTAGAATCAAAGATACACATCCAATTGCATTGAACAGAAGGAAGGCCATGTGTCATCATTGGTAAAATTCATAGATGCATAAAATGGAAATGAATAATTTGGCAGAAATTCGTGAAATAGGATAGATTTGGACTTGCATGCATTTAGAGGGTAAATTAGAATGGTCCGTCCCTAGGGGATAAATTAGGCACTTTGTGACAGAAGATATAACAATTACTAGTTCATGAGAGACGAGAACTACATAAATTTTTGGGAGTATGTTCCTGCATAGGAATACTCATTTGATTTTTCTATATGGGGTGCACCCCGTTTCTGCAAATTGAATGAACAGTTACTAAAAAACACATGTGAATGCCCCGAAGAAGGAATAGGAATCCATACAAACCTGAATTCATTTCAAAGAGATTCGTCAAGGTTAATATGGGCCTGGTATACATAATGTTGACAACTGACGAGACAAGGTACAGTTATTGAAGGCCAATATAAATTAAACTTGTCATTCAGATAATAGTTATTTTAAGAAATCTACTGCACATCTATCCAATATTACAATTAAATCCTGCAGGCCAAACCTAGTTTGGCATACCTTGATTTGGTAAATTCCAAGCAGTTTAGCAAGGGGAGCAAAAACTTGAAGTGTCTCCATTGCAATGATAGACTGGACAAGGTAGGTAAACGTGAGAACATGAAATCAAAATCGAGAGAATAATTGATCATGAAATTAAAATCCATAAACCTGCTTATGTGGAGCCATATGTGAAAGAGTTCGCATATTGTGTAATCTGTCGGCTAATTTGACAATTATTACACGGACCTGATACACCAAATGTTTTGGTTGTTAGATGCTGTTCACAGAAACAGGGACATTACAAACTACACATCCAAGAGTGAATCACCTCTTCAGTCATGGCCAGAAACATCTGTCGCAGATCCTCTGCTTTAACATCTTGAACAGAATAATTATCATCGTTAGACTTGAGTTTCCCAAGTTTCGATACCTGGCTACCATTGACAATTAATATATTAAATATTCAACTTGGGTTCCCACGTAACATCAAAGAATTTATCAAAACAAAAGAAAGGAGAAAGTAGTTTACAATCGAAGCAAAAGTTTTTAATCAATGAATTGTATGAATCTACCTTAGTCTCCCCTTCCACAATGTAGCGAACAGTAGCGCCAAAATCCTTCTCTATTCTTTCAAAAGTAACCACATTTGTATCTTCCACAGTGTCATGTAATAAACCAGCACCAATTGACTCCCAATCTAATTCCTGAAATGTAAATGGATATATATAGGGAAATGAAATGCTTCATTAAATTTGAAAAGTCAAAATTAGAAATAACAACAACTCACAAGTTCTCCAAGAATTTGTGCAACCGCAACAGGGTGAATAATAAATGGTTCTCCACTGCGCCTTTTTTGACCATCATGTGCCTCAAAAGCCAACTGTACAACAAGCAAAACAGAAAAATAAGAGGTTAAAAATTGATCTAACCAATTTCTGATCTTAGAAAATAAGTTTCCCAGAACAACATCAACAATAAGAACGGGAGAAAACATAAAAGGGTGGAGGTAAACAAATAGAATTAAAAAAATGGAAGATTTGTTTTTTCTTTTTTCTGGAGGGTAGGGAGAAAATGCAGCCAAAATATTAGAAGATAAAAAAAAGTGCAGTTTAATGTTTTATAAAGACCAAGCAAACTAACATTCAGGGCGTCATGGACCAATTCCAATTCCTTTGGTGAGAGATACGAGATGGTAGGTTTAAGATCCTGCCACAACAAAAAAATGCATTAGCAGTGGGATGTCACACTTCAGAGCTCATGCACAATATCTATCTTGTTCCAACTCAATCAAGCTTATACCATGCTATCTAGGGTATGTTACATGGATCATTTTAGATATATCAAGTGCTCTTTCTTCCATAGATCCAAAAAGAACTATATCTTTAAATGACCTAGTCTGTGTAGGCATAGATATTGGTCTTCCAGCTCTCTCGGTTAACAATTACAATAATCATACCACTCTTTTGAAAGGGTGCATCCACCCAACAACTTTCAATTTGTCCTAACCATCTGAACTAATTCCCACTTAATTCATCTTTCATGAGTGCTACTTTAACCATTTCAGCAATGTTATCATTCTTATTCATAATTTTGTTTTACACAACATACATCATAATTCATCACATTCTTAGCAATCCCGTCTCACCCAGGTTCTACATTTTGTTTCTTAGATAATCCTATATAGTATGGGAACCCATTTATGACAAATGTACGTTGTTTGGCATACCTCCCACAAACTTTCGGGAGAAACCTCGTTGTAGCATTCTGAAGAAGAAGACGAAGAACAGTGCAACTTCCAATTTCCGCAAGCTAAATTAAGTACACTTGAGCTTAAGAGATTTTGTGGAAGGAGAAAATCTGAGGCTTCATATGAACACAGTCCTCCCAAATTATGGAGTCCAGATCTCTGACACAAATAAGAGAATGACAGGCCACAATTAATACCAAATAGAGCCCACTAACTTTTGGTGAAAAATAAACTAAAATTAAAATAACCAATCATAGTATTTAAAATATGCCTTTTGATGAATTCTGAGTCAATTGTTCAACTTAATTCAAAATTAATCTTGTCCAAACAAGCAGACACAGAAGTATGGAGAAGTTACACATAATATTTTACACTCCCAGTACAGCAAGCCATTCACTAATTTACCACCTAAAATCATAAGAGACATAGCTGTTTTATTTATTTATTTGTTGGAGCCATGCTATTCACTTGAATTAGTATTAAATAAGAATTCGTTCCGTCCGAATGCACATGAATCAGCATTCCAAAGATTCAAGTTTATCGACTAGGATAATTTAGTTGATCACTGGAAGTCCAACAAAATAATCTGACAACTCCTAAACCGCATCCCTTTGAAATTTCAATGTCACAGTGCTCCAATAAACCAAAAATTAATCCTTTATAAGAACTTTGATGTAAAACTCAATATTTCTAACCAAACTTTAAACAAAGACATTCAGTTCACCATCGAGGAGGACTGAAGAGAATTATTAAATCCCAAAAGACAGAGAGAAATGTAGATGATTTAACATAACTTTCTCAGGCACATCATCATTTTAAAAATATTTATGTTCTTGACTCGGGCATATAGTGAACTCCGAAATAGTAAATCCCGAATACTCACTGGTCTGATGCAAATTCTCTTCGAAGCTCGTACACACGCTTGGGGAGGTTGTGCGGTGCTAGCGAGAAATCCAGTGAGCGTTCTTGGAGCCTTCGAAGCGCATGAAAGCACACTGTAATCGTATCTACCGCTCAAATACCCTTTCCAGAACTTACCCATATTCACGCCTTCCACTGAACCTGCCAACATCACATTAATCCACACACTCAATCCACTTACACGCTCGGCATGTTACCAGAGATAATCACAGATTCGTATACATGACAAAAATCGAAAATCAAAAGCCAAAATAACACTTACCTGACATTGAAGTAGCAAAAGACATTCCTATTTCGAAGCATCGAAACAGAAACTGCACATTGATCGACAAGCACTAAACTCAAACTATAGTTTTCAAACAAAAATCTCAACCACTTGATTCCGAAGCTCCTTGAGGAATATAAACAAACGCATAATACATACACACACACACGTATTATACATATATGCACTTGTGTGCTTATATATGCGACAGTATATACATCTAGAATTAGAGAGAACCTCAAATTTTGTTTGAATGCGAAATTGAATCAGTGAATAAAAAAGATTCTGATTCGGCGCAAATGCAAAAGCGTATCTTGTGAAGGAGGGGTTAACAAGAGAGGGGGATTAGGATAATCAGGAGAGAGGGGGATATTTTGGGATATTAAAGAGGAGAAATTGCAAAACTGCTCCTCGGCCTATTACTTGATTGGTAATTCAATCTCTAATTTTAAAAAGGACATGTTTTTAACATTCACTTAATTAGAGCACGTCTATGATAATGATTTCTATGAATATGCTATGGTAGCGTGGAAAAAAATATTTTGACGAACATTTGTGTTTAAATATTTATTTTTACTTATTTGAAAATATGAGTGACAAGTAAATCTTTTTACTCTCTCACGATAGATTTATATGATCATCAGGGGCAATCTGTATTAATTAATCAAAACTTGGAGATAAAATTAAACTAAAAAAGTTGAGAATGTAAGTGCAAAAACAAACAAAACTTAGAGACTCTCATTGGATTTAAAACATGGTATTTATGTTGGAATATATTGCAAATTATGTAATATCAAACGTATATAGGGAATTTTCACTTTTAGTTCTCGGTGTTTGCGAAATGTAATAAATTTACCCTCTCTTTTTTAATATCGCGATTCATTTCCAACCTGTTGATTATGTGACAAAACTCATCATTGATCTTTCCCTCAAATTTGGTCATTAAATAAAAGATTTGTCATTCTCTTTAAATAAATAAATATAAAAAAGGTAAAACAAACACACAAAAGACAAATTGCAAATGCAGTTCTTAACTTTTGAAAAGAAAAAATTCGATCACACTTGAAACAATTAAATACATCTAAACACAAAAAAAAAAAAAAAAAAAAATAAAAAATTTAAAAAAAATAAAAAAATAAACAAATTAAAAATTTTAAAAAAATAGAACATTTTATTTTCCCCGACCCACCCTAAGCCACCTCATCCAATCCTAATTCAATCTCATTTGCAGTCAAACATCGCCTTCACAGACGCAATCACTTTGACGAATGCATCGCTACCGCGACATTTGAAAATTAGTTGAAAAAATGATTTGAGTAAAAGTTAACAGCTTAGGTCACGGAATCACGACTAAAAGTGATTGCATTTTTTAGGGTGATATTTGGCCATGGGTGGGGGTGGGGGTGGTCCGGGTGGATTAGAATGGGTGTGTGGCATGTTGTGGGAATGGAATGTGATGTGTTGATGATGGATGGGTGTTGGGAAGATAAAATTTCCTTTTTTGTGTCATTATTCTTTACAATTTTATTTTTTAGTGCTCTCTTCTATGTTGGAAATTGATTATGCTGACCAAAAAAAAAAAAAGAGAGAGAGATTTGACTTGGATTTGTTACGTTTCCCAAAAATTAATTAATGATTAAAAGTGCAAAAACAAATTAACAATAGGAAACAGAATTTCAAACTTATTACTGATTAGAGATTAAAAAATAAAGAAAGGCTGGGCATTTAATTTTGGTATATGTCTACTTTACTTTGGGTACGTATTTTTTCGCTGCTGAGTTCCATGATACTCATGGTTTGATTTTTAAATGTAATTTTTTGTTAAAAAGTTCCGTTTAAATTAAAATCTTGCTACGTAACAATAACCTGATGCTTGAACCCGTCACTTGCCTATTCGAACAATGACCCAATAATTCAACACTAATTGCTAATTAGTTAATCTCAGTAATCGGTTCGAATTTTAAGGTTGTGACGTTCATAATTTAAAACTAGTTATAAAATGTTGAATTTGTTGATGGAAAGTTGAATTGATTGATGACTTTAAAAACAAACTTACTAATCTTACCACATTTGGACAGAGTAATGGCAATGAATCGAAAAATAAATCATTAAATGATCAAACTACCAACACGAAATGAATTCAAAGTCGATACAAGAGTTGAATTATTTACCTTTAAGTCGAATTTGCCTCGTAATTGTGCTTGTGGATGATGGAAATCAACTCACAGTATACAACGATAATTTTTTTGTGTTAGCGATACTCCAAAACACAACAATGAACCAAAATTAGATTATTGTACTTCATTTTGAATGAAACGAAAAAACAAAAAAAAGCCTTTAAGCAAAGTTTTAGCCAAGAAAATATGAAATTTTATGTTATTCCATGATTGCATATCATTGGGATGAAGGATCTTATTTATAGAGGATAAAATGTTGTGAGCAGAGTATTGTGTCCTAAAACTTAGCAATCTTTGTCAAAGATAGCAGCCTTTTCTATCTCTAGCCTATCGCGTGTTTGTTGCTCGAACGTGAGAAACGAATCGTCTGTCATTCGAGCAATAACCTCATCACTCGAGCGCTAGGCGAGCGTCGAAATTAGATAAATATCCAACTAGTTTCCTCTCTTTCCTTCAAACTTTGGACCGTAATTTCTCGTTCACCCGGAATTAATTTGAGCTTCCAAACATATCACGATGATTTACTCGATGAGTAGAACAAGTTAGTCTATTTATTTTCGCAATTTGACTGTTGGATTAAATTCGAATATTTGATCGAAATTAACACGAAAGTCACTTTTCCATAGTTATACTTAACTAATTCCAACTAAATTCTAACTCTAAATGTCCATGCTAAAGTCATAATGGTATTTTTCGGTACAAAAAGGGAATACTCGAAAAATGGTGTAATTTTAGCGGTGGTGTGAAATAGAATTCGGATCCCAAAAAATACTAGATTGTTCCTCTCCATGCCCTCGTGTGTAAATCTTTTTTGCCTTGTTTATATTAGAAATTAGAATTAGAAAAGCTTACCTTTTCCCCCAAAAAAAGCTGATAGTAGAGAAAAGAGACATTCTAGAGCACATCGGTTCGAATTTTAAGGTTGTGATGTTCATAATTTAAAACTAATTATAAAATGTTGAATTTGTTGATGGAAAGTTGAACTGATCGATGACTTTAAAAACAAACTTACTAATCTTACCACATTTGGACAGAGTAATGTCAATGAATCGAAAAATAAATCATTAAATGATCAAACTACCACCATGTAATGAATTCAAAGTCGAGACAAGAGTTGAATTATTGACCTTTAAGTCGAATTTGCCTCGCAATTGTGCTTGTGGATGATGGAAATCAACTCCCAGTATATAACGATATTTTTTTTGTGTTAGCAACACTCCAAAACACAACAATGAACCAAAATTAGATTATTGTACTTCATTTTGAATGAAACGGAAAAAAAAAAAAAAAAGAGCCTTTAAGCAAAGTTTTAGCCAAGAAAATATGAAATTTTATATTATTCCATGATTGCATATCATTTGGATGAAGGATCTTATTTATAGAGGAGAAAATGTTGTGAGCGAAGTATTGTATCCTAAAACCTAGCAATCTTTGTCAAAGATAGCATCTTTTGTTATTTCTAGCCCGTCGCATGTGTTGTTGCTCGAGCATGAGAAACGGATCGTCTGTCATTCGAGCAATAACCTCACCACTTGAGCGCTAGGCGAGCGGCGAAATTAGATAAATATCAACTAGTTTCCTCTCTTTCCTTTCAACTTTGGACCGTAATTTCTCATTCATCCGGAATTAATTTGAGCTTCCAAACATATCACGATAATCTACTCGATGAGTAGAACAAGTTAGTCTATTTATTTTCGCAATTTGATTGCTGGATTAAGTTCGAATATTTAGTCGAAATTAACACAAAAGTCACTTTTCCATAGTTATACTTAACTAATTCCAACTAAATTCTAACTCTAAATGTCCATGCTAAAGTCATAATAGTATTTTTCGGTACAAAAAGGGAATACTCGAAAAAGGGTGTAATTTTAGCGGTGGTGTGAAATGGAATTCGGATCCCAAAAAATACTAGACTGTTCCCCTCCTTGCGCTTAGGTGAAAGAAGAATTCAATAATTTTTTGCGCTTAGGTGAAAGAAGAATTCAATAATTTTTTCTTTCTCACTCGTTATCTCGAGCTCTGAATTATGATCGAGCCAGTGTAGACACCAAACTCAACCACGTCAGCTCACACAAAATGTTACGAACTTGTCTTGGCGTATAGCTAGACACGCAGATCTCTTCTCATAAGTATGGACAGTGATTTAAGGTTTTTAATAAAAGTTTTAATAAATTTTGATTCAACACTTTCAAAACTTATTTTCAACTACATATTTTCAAATAAAATAATATTATATGTAAATCAAAAATATTTTCTTAATTTTTAATAACACATTCTCCAAAAATTACTATTCAAAAATGTATTTTTTCTCTTAAAATGGGACTCAAACAATGATTATATAATTAAAATTAAGTATTTGTTTATTTCATATTATTGCGAGAAAAATTGAGTAATGAATAGTATTTTTTGAAAAATGCGTGGTTGAAATTTAAAGTAACTTTATTGATTTGTGTGTAAAATATTTTATTTAATGAATGTACGATAAAAAAATTTACTATAACAAATAATATTTTAAATTAATAATAGACAAACATGGCTAAAGTTTAATAAGGTAATAAAATTTTATAAAAAAACCACCAAACGATTAACCAAATTCTTCGCATCTCTCAAAGACCCGTGTAGAGATTTGTATCCACATTTCAACTTTGTCGCGGAGCGCATTATGAACCAGTCAAAATGTCAGTGTATGTGAAATCGACGTGCTGCCATTTGTCTTCTCATAAACGGTGCACAGTTTCAAATAAAGTTGGCAGATAAAACCGGAACCCATAACGGATTGGCATTCTGAATTTCCTCATTTCTATGGGACTCCAAGTTTCCAAATGGGCCCAGAATTCACGTTCAAACCGATTCTTGATATTATTCTACTATACTATTTTATCTTACGTCCTCTCTCTTATCTAAATGTAGATATAGATATAATATACAAGAAATTGTCATCCTTTTTCTCTCTCCGTGTCGGTTTTTCTGTCTTTTTGGTCTATATAAATTACTATTGTCTCGCACATTCGTTCAATCCAAATAACCCTTAAAAACGGGAAAACTTCATTGTTTGTTGAATACTGAAACAACCAACCAAAATTTTCAATGGCGACTCCAAAATTAGTAAAATTACCCAGTATGAGAGAGAGGGTGGAGGATACACTTTCTGCTCACCGCAACGAGCTAGTCTCTCTTCTTTCCAGGTAACCTTTTTTCTTTTATATATATTGTTGAAAACGTATATAAAGAAAATATGTGACGAGAAATAAAATCCTGGCAACTTTTTCTCAATGGGAAGTTGTGATATCACATGATTTGTTTTCTTTGAGCTGCTTTTTAGGATTTTTTTTTTTTTTTTCTGATCACTGATCGCTCGCTACTTTGTTTAACTAACAAAAATGTTGCTTGAAGATATGTTTCCCAGGGGAAGGGTATGCTGCAGCCCCATCATCTGATCGATGAGCTGGACAACATCGTTTGTGATGATGCTGGAAAGAAGAAACTCAGTGATGGACCCTTTGGCGAAATTTTGAAGTCTGCTCAGGTTATTTATTTAATTTTCATATTAATTCTCAAATTTTTAATTTTATTTATTCTGGGCAATCTGAAAAATATGTGAGTTTTTTCAAAATTTTCACTAGAAATAATTACCTGGAATTTGATCTTATAGCCAGCAGTGTCAAAAAGTAAAACCCATAGGTTAACCTTTATGTGCATTTTACTGAATTCGAACCGAGGAAGGAAGACAGAGTATTTATTTCTTGATTAAACTAATTTAATTTCTCATTTTTCAGGATTGTTAGAACTCTATAATGGATTTTCATCAGTTTGTATTTTGTATATTATGACATTGATTTGTCGGCCAAATATTATTTTGAATCAATTTTGTGGACAAATGAGCAAAATATTGGGATCAGGGTGGTAGCAAATTGAAACTTTTGTTCTTCTTGGAACTATAATTTTTTTATGCCTTAAATGCTCTGCTATAACTCTGATGATAGGAAGCCATAGTTCTGCCACCTTTTGTTGCCATAGCTTTCCGACCAAGGCCTGGTGTTTGGGAATTTGTACGTGTCAATGTATATGAACTCAGCGTCGACCAATTGACAGTTTCTGAATATCTACGATTCAAGGAAGAACTTGTGGATGGACGGTGAGTGACTTTCCTGATTCTAGATGTCAGAAAGTGTTGCTTCTTAATTTTGGAAGATGAGTAATTTGACTAATTTCTAGATACTCACTTTAATCTGTTTTCTATACGTGCTAGAAATGATGACCCGTATGTTCTTGAATTGGATCTCGAGCCATTCAATGCAACATTTCCTCGCCCAACTCGATCCTCGTCCATCGGCAATGGTGTCCAATTCCTCAACCGTCATCTTTCTTCAATCATGTTTCGCAATAAAGAATCTCTAGAACCTCTACTTGATTTCCTTCGAGCACACAATCATAAAGGGCATGTAAGTTCTAGAATAAACTAAATATTATTGTTCTTTTACCAAACGTGAAATGCCTTATTTTATGTCTAGTGCACTACGTTATTTGTGTAGGTGTTGATGTTGAATGATCGGATACAACGTATATCGAGGCTTGAGTCTACGCTGGCTAAGGCAGACGACTATCTCTCTAAGCTACCACCAGAGACCCCCTATTCCGAATTTGAATATACGTGCGTTTTCTTATACACCTACATTCTTTCAAGATATATATACTTTTGCCTAGTATAACATATATTGGGCATGCAGATTGCAAGGGATGGGTTTCGAGAGAGGTTGGGGAGATACTGCTGCAAGGGTTCTGGAGATGATGCATCTCCTCTCTGACATCCTCCAAGCTCCCGACCCGTCCACATTAGAAAAATTTCTTGGTAGAGTACCCATGGTGTTTAATGTTGTCATCTTGTCAGTTCATGGATATTTTGGCCAGGCAAATGTCTTGGGTTTGCCCGATACTGGTGGTCAGGTAACTGTGGTTTAACCATTTTATATAGCTGAGGGCATGGGGAACACATGTTGGATTCGTATATTCTTTTATTGCTCAGAAATGTTCTTAAGTCTTATTTTACGCACGTCTTCCAGATGCCACAATTGAATACATATCTTAACTAATAAGCTCCAGCATTTCAACTGGAAACTAAAAGAATTATAAATATTTCCAAATAGCCATCTTCTCAATGTGGGAATTAACTAGAAAATGGCTGTGAGCATGTTTGTTAAGCCTAAAAAATGTAGAACCTTTAACGAAAGTAAGTAGATGCTTTTTAAAAGAACTTTTGTGGAAAGTAAGTAAATGCTTTTTAAAAAATAAGTTTTTAAAGTGAAAATCTCCCAAAAAATAGCTTCTGAAAAAGCTCAAACATGTTTGGCAAGTTACTTAATAGTAACTTTACTTTTCTTAGGCTTAGCCAAACATGTTATACAATCCTTGGCAAGAGAGAGCAGAAATGGTAGGGGCATTTGCCTTTTATATTATTAATTAATCTGCTAACATGAATGTAGGTTAATTTCAATCCTGGATGTCTCAAGTGTGTATATTGTTTTACAGATGCAAAACGATGATGAAGATAGATCACCTCTTCAAAAACATTTGAAATACATCTACTTTTATTATGATATTTCTACAGATTTGAATGTAGTGTCATTAAATAAACTGGTGTTTCTCTAACCATAATGTAGCATAGAGGAACTTATAAGATTTCTCCTTTTGCTCTCATGCAGGTTGTATACATACTAGATCAAGTGCGTGCCTTGGAGAATGAGATGATCACGAGAATTAAGCAGCAAGGACTGAATATCACTCCTAGAATTCTTATTGTATACTCGAGAGACTTTATTTAGTTTTTTGTCTATACTTACAAATATGATATTTTGTTGGTAATGTAACCTTTTTCCTGTTATTTTAAAACATGCTATTCTCTGATTCTGCTAGGTTACTCGATTAATACCTGATGCAAAAGGCACTTCATGCAACCAGCGGTTGGAGAGAGTTAGCGGATGTGAATATGCACACATTCTGCGCGTTCCTTTTAAAACTGAGCATGGAATTCTTCGTAAATGGATTTCAAGGTTTGATGTGTGGCCTTACTTGGAAAAGTTTGCACAGGTTAGACTGGACTAACTATATCAGTTTTCAAAATTCATATTTGTATAGTGTTTCAGATGTGTTTACTTTTTCTAAACTATATTCTTTGCAGTCCTAAGTTATGAATTAGCTACATATATGTGCTACGCCTCTTGATCCTGCTCAAGATAAAGGTTAAACATTTGCAGCGAAAATGGTCAGGCCTTGTTCTTATACCAAAGGTCTGATATGTCAAATAAATAAAATAGGTGGCGGCGTGATTTCAACCTAGGACCTTTGTTCCTCTAGCAACACAAACCAACTAGTCTAAAAGCTGAATGTGTAAAAGAGAGAGGAGTTAAACTTGTTTACATTTATAATTTTCAACAAAGATTGCTCGACTTTTCCTACTTTAACACAGTTCTGGTATGAAATCGATGCCTTCTATCCTCACCATGGCCAGAACAACTACACGTCTATATATTTTCCTCATAGATGTTACTATTGTGATCTTTGGTTAGACTGATTTTAAAAGATGTCAACAAATGATCGTGTTCTTTGGATCTTGTATTGACTTCTGGATTATCATTAATTTTTTCAACATATCGTCATTACCTTGTTTGATCATCAGGATTCTGCAAATGAAATTTCAGCAGAGCTGCAGGGTGCACCTGACCTAATTATAGGCAATTACAGTGACGGGAATCTTGTTGCATCCCTTTTAGCTTATAAGATGGGAGTCACACAGGTGAATACTGATGTTTTTTTCCTGCTGTGATTGATTGCATGAAAATAATTTTCTGGTAATTACTTTTTCCTTCCCGTTTCAGTGCACTATTGCACATGCCTTGGAGAAAACAAAGTATCCAGATTCTGACATTTATTGGAAAAAATTTGAGGACAAATACCATTTCTCATGTCAATTCACTGCTGATCTACTAGCCATGAATAATTCAGATTTTATAATCACAAGTACATACCAGGAAATTGCAGGAACGTAAGTCTTCCTACAATAACAACCGTATCTGAATGTTTTTATCTTGCTATGATAAAGTGAAACTTGAGACTATTATGATTTTTATTTTGCCTAGCTTCACTCTCCAAAATTATTTACGTGGAACAAAAACTATTAATTTCTTTTACATCTTTTCTTTTCCATTTTTGAACAGAGCAGCTTGATGCTTCTATGGTTCTTCACCCAAATTTAATATATTACTTATTTAATTTATTGCAAAATTTCAAAAATTAATCAGGTCCAGATCCCGAGTTCCTTTTCCACGGAGATTTGCATGCACATTATTGTTCAATGTGTTCCACTTCTGCCGCTCCAGAGTTTCTCTCTGATCCTATTGTAGAGATACCACTCCAATATTTCTTAAGATGATGAAAATAAATCCAATGTTTTCTAGTGTAGCTGGGAAATACTATGGAACCTGTAGACGTATAATGTTGGATTATGTGGAGGAGCCCAATTGGCTATATTGGGCATTCATACAAGTCAACCCATATATTCCTATCAAAATACGAATGATTTTTTTTCTTTTCTGGGTGGGGGTGTTGGAGAGCTTTCTTAAATAGACAAGATAGAGACATTAAAACTCTTGTGAGCACATTCTTCATTATAGTGAGAAATCTACAGCAGCCAGTGGAATTGGCTCTCATATTGAGGGTAAACCACTATAATGTATTTGCTTTGTGTGTGTCTGATTTCATTTTGAAAAAAAACTGCTCTTGGAGTTGGGGGATAACATATATGATTGTATATATGACCTATTGCAATGTCTTGTTAACAAGATTGTCTATGCCCCTACTTGAACTACACTTGGGAGAAAAAAAAAATCAACTTTTTTTTTCTTGTTCTGCTAAATTTTTGACTCGTTAATACAGATGCATTTAGTTATGGAAATCAATATCATATTGGTTCTTTTGATGATTTATTTTCAGGAAGAATACTGTTGGTCAGTATGAAAATCATACAGCTTTCACTCTGCCAGGCCTATACCGCGTTGTTCATGGCATCGATGTGTTTGATCCCAAGTTTAATATAGTTTCTCCAGGAGCAGATGACTGCATTTATTTTCCATACACCGACAAGGAAAAAAGACTGACTTCTCTTCATGTTTCAATTGAAAAGATGCTATTTGGTCCCGAACTGAATGATGAGCACATGTAAGTGACTGGTTGATTAGGTATTTTCTTCAAACTATAATAATGGATTGGAAGAATGCAAACTACATATAAACTATCAATGAACATTCCTGTTATTGTCATCCTTGCTGCGTTGGTGATGAGCATGGTTTTTCCATGCAGTAAAAGTTTGAAATAAGTAGTAATTTCAAAATAAGTAACAAACTCATAACTGTTTTGGGAAGAAAAGGATCAAATATTTTTTAGTTTCCATGCAGTCAAAGTTTGAAATAAGTAGTACTGTTAAGTATCACATTTAAACCATTATGGAGGAAAGTTGAGATTTTTTTATTTTAAAAATCTTTTTTTCTGTATATGAAGTTCGATGTTTAAAAGGATGTTCCTTGTAGGAAGTAAAACGAAAGGAATGAAAAGGAATAAACATGTTTCGTTGGGTTTTCGTATTTTTTTCATTGATATTTTTGTTATAATTTTCAGTTACCAAACTTGCCTAATTGTACCACACACCATGGAATTTGATTTTTAATGTGCTCCAACAGATTTCATAATATTTAATGTGAAATAGTCTAAATTTAGAATCTCGACATTGTTACTCGTATTGGCCCTATATATAAACATATGGTGGTTGTATTAAGAACTGATTTCGAAAATCTGCGCTCTCACCTCGAAAACATTATTTCTAATTACTAAATAGTTTAAATATTTTAATATTATCTGATATACATTTCCTCTCTGTGAAAGCAAGTAACATAATGGAGGATATTATTTGCTGAGCGCCTATTTTACCTTACCTTCAACTGTACTCTACTTGATGCAGTGGTATATTGAAAGATCAATCGAAACCCATTATTTTCTCCATGGCAAGGCTTGACCAGGTTAAAAACATTACGGGATTGGTGGAATGTTATGCTAAAAATCCCAAGCTCAGAGAATTAGCGAACTTGGTTTTGGTAGCAGGTTCCATTGATGTAAAAAAATCAAATGATAGAGAAGAAATTGTGGAAATCGAGAAGATGCATTCTCTAATTAAGCAATACAATCTAGATGGCCAGATAATATGGATAACTGCCCAAACAAATCGAGCGCGGAATGGTGAACTTTATCGCTACGTAGCAGACAAGAGGGGGATTTTTGTTCAGGTTTGATGCTCGTGTTCATTTCTTTATTTGTCAGACAATTGCATCTAAATTCCCATATTCTCATCTAAAAAATATAGTTGTTAGAGATGATGCACATTTATTTACTTACTTAGTATTCAACATTCAAAACTCTACCTCATTGTGTAGGCTGGATTTACTTTCTTCGCAAGGCCTGACACACAATTTTTCTAAATGGGCGACGACATGAATTGAAAAGAACTTTGCCTTCTATTAAACCACCCCATCTAAAAGTTTAAGCAATTATGTTGGGGCGGACACATTTATTTATTTAATTAGGCATGAATTCTATGTTGATTTCTTTATTTCAGTGACAACTGCATCCAAATTTGTGTCCAATAAATGAAGTTTTTGACCAAACAATTATTTCTTCTCCATTCAGCCTGCCTTTTATGAAGCTTTTGGACTTACGGTGGTCGAGGCCATGGCCTGTGGCCTTCCAACATTTGCAACTTGCCATGGTGGTCCTTTGGAAATTATTGAAGATGGCATTTCCGGGTTTCACATTGATCCATATCATCCCGATAAGGCTGCTGAACTCATGGTGAATTTCTTTCTAAAATGCAATGAAGATCCAAGCTATTGGGTTACAATATCCGAAGGATCTCTTCAAAGAATTCATACGAGGTATGTACTTCGAGGACACTAACCATCTCTTGTAGTTCGTTTATTACTGGATTTCTGCAGTGGGATGATTAAGAGCATGTTTAGATAATTAAGCTTAAAAATTTATTTATTAAGTGAATAAGATTTTATTTTATTGGTCAAAGTTGAAATTAAGCCATTAAACGTTAAAAGTAAGATTTACTTCCAAAATAATTAATTATTCTTAAGATCAAAGAAAGAGGAACATATCCAAATATTTTGGAAACAGAGAGAGGCTCCGCTATAAGCTTAAAACCTCCCTAAAAGGGGCAATTTTGACAGTATGAACTATGAAGGGTCATATTGTTAAAGAAAAACACGTTAAGGGGGCTTTTAAGCCTCTCCAAGCATGTTAAAGAAGTTACTTTACTTCTTCTAAAGCTCAGTCAAACTTATTTTTATTCGAATTACAAAGATTGAATATATGTCAATAAATCCAAGCTTGAAATCTGAATATCATGACAGGTGAGCTCACTTGAAATATATACAGGCATCATTCAGAACCACAGAAACCTATCATTGAAACTACTAGTTGAACAAACACAGATTGCTGTTTATTTTAACCTCTTTAATATTTGGTTGAAGCCTAGCCAAACATGTGAACAGTAGGTTGCAGTTTGTAAAGTTGGTGCATTCTTATTTTATTATTACACTTTTTTGCATTCTTGAGCTTCACTAGTCTACGGGTGTCATTAATCCTCTTCAATGAAGGTATACATGGAAAATTTACTCGGAGAGGCTGATGACATTGGCCGGAGTATACGGCTTCTGGAAATATGTATCAAAACTCGAGCGTCGTGAAACTCGACGATATCTTGAGATGTTCTACATTCTCAAGTTTCGTGACTTGGTGAGATAACTTTGCTTTTCTTGCGGGAGTAGTTTTAGCCAATCAATCTTGAAAAAACATAATAAGCTTGTAACAGATTGCATGAATAATGTACACACAATTTCTATAATGCGTTGGCCGTTGTCTGTTTCAGGTAAAATCTGTCCCTTTGGCAGTTGATGGTCCACAGTAAAAAGGGTGCAGAGAGGAAGCATCTCAATCTTCTAATCCCAAAGAGATGCCCAAATTTCTATGTATGTGTAATGTTTCTGTTGTATGGATATAAGGAAACTTGGAAGATATTTGGACATGTTAAATAAATATTCAAGTTTCTAAAGAGATTTGGTTGAATCGTTTCTGGTGTATAGATCGATAAGTGGGTAATTAATGCATCAACTTGGTAGTCCCGGTTAGCCAAAACATGCAATCAGCGTCCCTTTCCCCTCTATCGACTCATCGTGGCCAGTATAACTTCCCTCCACGGAAGCTGCCCACGAGCCTGAGTCTAAACCGTCACTTTGCTTAACTGTCCAGGCCAGGCCAGGCCATTGCCATTCCCAAGTTCTTCTCTTTATAAATATAGCAGACAATTTCTCTGGTTTTCCAGTAAATGGACAGAATTGATGAAGATTCATGCGGCTATATTCTTATTTTTCACACGGTACCATAGTTGTTTTATGGATTCGAAAAATATGATTTTAATTTTAATTTTTTATGAACTTCTAATTTACACTAAACATGAACATAGATGCAGCTCAGGGGGGATCCGAGATGTTGTATAAAACTAAATACAAGTAGTATTGAGGTCGGAAGGAATGAAATGAAAATCAAATTCTATGTAATTCTCGATTTACAGTTGGAAGTTGAGCGGAGAGCATTAGCATGTGACACGTGTAAGATTAACACTGTTCTTTCCAGTCAACATTTGCAGATTCTGACATTACAGTGTATGCAGCCTTTAGACCACGTGATTCACAGTTCCCCACATCACATGCTGTATTCTATTTCCATTTTCATCACACATGTCCAACGGTCAATATTGGGCCCCAAAAAACAACGGTAAAATATTCAATCCCCCCCAAACTGTGCTCCACTCAATTATTTGTTTTCATTGGTACAAAAGAGTAACGTTATTTAACATCAATTTTGATATCGACATTTGTATCATTAAATTATAAATTTAATTAAATACAGATTTATTATACTATCATCTAGATTGCTTCTGAACTTCACAAATGCTAGATAATATTATTTAAAAATAAATGGTTTGTTTTTTTTGAAACATTTTAATGTCAAACTAAAATAAGGGCTGTTTCATAGCTCATTTAAACTAGATTAGTTTAATGTAGATTTAATTTGAGTCCCTTGTCAACATTTAGGATTAGATGTAATTTTCGATTCTCTCATAAATTATGAGTAATTTAGCGAGACCGCTACAGCACTCCGTTTAGAGAATATATATAAATTCCTTGGCATGTGTGATTAATATTATTCAATACTGTATTTTATGATCTGAAAGTTATTTGCTAACAAACATACTCAAAAGCAACTTAGTGCCCACAATCATCCATTACAATATTAAATATTACACATCCTTAAATAATGAGGTATACATCATAGACTGTGCAACCTTAACAACCGTGCACATATTTTTATGGCTCGAAAACTCTTTAGTCTCGGCCACCCGACGCGACTCCAACAAACTATACCATTTCAAATACACTTTGACTACGACACAGAAACTCGAGAATCACAATTAGTACTTACTAATCAACCATAAACAGAGAAATAAAAGTGAAATGAAAATGGAAATCTAAAAGGAAAGGGCTGTAATTTGATAATTTCTTAGAGTTGGCCAAATGAGTGAGCAAGATACGCCAAGGATCCAACAAGGGGTGCATTAATATAAGTGGCTGGTTCCGATTGCTCGTAATCAGACCGTTGATCTGGGAAGCGATCGTGCTGATCAGGCCCACCGACTATGGCCCCCATCAGGATGTTGGGATTGGGAGACTGGGAACTCATTAAACTGAACCCTGCGGAACACTGGATTTTTGCTGGATGTGTAGCTATGGAAGGGAGAGATGATCCCCTGTGGTGGATCCTCAGTGGATACCTTGCACCATAACCCACCATGAACGACATTTTAATGGGATTATCTCCAAGCAAATAGTCCACCTATACGTTCGATATTTCCAGATTATCAGAAAATTAAGTTAACGAACTATTCACTTAAAAAGTACCACAGCAGCTACTGTGGAGTTGGAAATTCCCTCGTCCACGTCTCACAAGGCCCAAGATACCGGTGCAAGCACGTCACACCTAAGATCCCGATCTAGCGCATCGATAGGAGTGTGTAATATTTATATTAGTAACAAAAGAGAAAGGATTGTACCTGTCTTTTGGCAAGCGTTCTAAGCTTCTTTGGCGTGACAGTGGCTCCACCACAATTAACCACCATGTGTGAAGAGGTCAAGTACTTGGCATAAGTGACCAGCAGGAAAGATGTGGATGTTACATACTGCATATTACTGTCATTCATCTTAAACAAAAGCCCACCTGATAACATTTCTCTCCATTAGTTTAAAAAATCCACTTGATTAAAGTCGTCTAAACTCAGGGCATGTTTGGCGCACATTACTAAATGCAATTGGACAGTAGAATAGAAAAGGCTCTAACTTTGTTTTCTTTCCTAATACAGTCACGTATGGCTCAATCGATCTTGCCAAACATGCCATAAAGGGGGACGAACCTGGGGTGTACTGTGCTGAAGAGTATGGGGTCCCTGGGATTAGAGAACAAATGTAATTATCTGCATGACTTTTGTAATCATGGAGGGATTGAACCTTTTGGACAAGAAATGCCTGAAAAAATGTAACTTGAATGATCATACAAAAAGACTAAAAGAAGAATTAATTGATGAGAAAAAGTACTTATTTAGAATGTGACCTTTGAAAGAAGGATTCTAGCCCCAACATGCTTGTTGTCCCAACCAAATGTATTGTCAGATTCATCAGCACCAAGGGTCTGTCCATTTGCTTGAATGTAGTTAAGGTACATTCGGTTCTTGGTGGCCTTATGCAACCAAGCAGCACCCCACAACAGCTCATCCTTAAATGATCAATACACATAAATTTAAACCAAGTCTCGTTCCCAATAAATTTAGAAACGGCTACTACAAGTTCATTTTCTTTAGATCATTAATAACAACTACAATGTAGAAAAGATTAATGCAGGGTAGCAAAATGCAAGAAAGAGATAAGAATTTTTTTTACCTGATATCCAGAAAAATCACAATAATAAGGGCAGACATATGGTTTCAGACCATTGCTGTATGGGCCTCTGTACTTATCAGCAAACTGAAACACCTACAAAACAAACATGGTTCTCAGACAAAATTGTTGCATTATTCATCTTGTACATTTAATTGTTAATTAATATTTAAATTATACCCTGATGGCCCTTCTGGCAAGGAGCTTGGAATAAGTGGGGTCACTTCTTCTAAAGACTAAAGAGGCTGCTGCAAGAGCTGCAGCTGTTTCAGCTGCAACCTCAGTGCCTGGGGTATTTTTGTCTATCTTAAACACACTTCTTGGAGTGTCCATGTCCTCAGGTCTCTCCCAACAAGCATGGTCCTTCCCTGCATCCCCCACCTGC
>CAIGRB010112896.1:0-20392 GCA_903798255.1 Fraxinus quadrangulata
TTTTCTTACCAGCCTGTTATTCAATTAAAGAAATCGCAAGTTGCTCTTAATTTGGAGGTAAAAATGTTAATATATTTTGCTGAATATCCCAACTCTCTCATTGATTACATTTTCTGTCTTTCAGCACTGTGAGAAGATACAAAAATGGCTTTTGCTGCCCTTATTTCTCTTACTAACACTATTGAGCAGAACCTACACCACCATCTGATTCCTAATAAACAGAAAATTGATACTCTTCTCCAAGAAGCTACTTTTTTATAGAATTTTCTTGAAAATTCTGTACAAAAAGATAAAGAAAAAGTAGAACGTTTGGAGAGTCAAATCAGAGATGCAGCATACAGGGCTGCAGATATCGTTGAATCGCACCTGGTGGATGGACTTCTTTCAAAATCGGCAAGTTATTCTGTTGAGAGCTTCACGGCGTTCAATCAGGCTGTACAGGAAGTAATAGAAGGCATCCATTCCATTAAGCAAGAGGTGATGAAGGTTGAGGACGAGATTGGCGTACTCGATCTGCAGCCAAGAACTTCGTTGGGTGCTGTCTCATCAAAACCTACTCTCAGTGGCGAGGAGATCATCAAGATAGCGGGTCTTGATGATGAACTCGAGGAGATCAGGACTCGGCTGATTACGGGATCATCAAAACTTCAAATTCTCTCCATTCTCGGGATGGGTGGAATCGGTAAGACAACGATGGCGAGAAACATTTATGATGATTTATCCATTAAAGATCATTTTTATATTCGTGGTTGGGTAACTGTATCTCAAGAATATAATGAGTGGAAACTTATATTAGATATTTTAGATTCGATGAAAATGCTCCCTGACAACATGCGTAATGAAGAGAAGAGTGACAAATTAAAAGGGCTTCTACACAAGACTCTAAGCCGTACAAGATACCTCATTGTTCTAGATGACGTGTGGAATAAGAAGGTATGGGATGATGTGAAACGATTATTTTCAAATGACAATAATGGAAGTCGAATCATATTGACTACAAGGTTAAAGGAGGTGGCTGGTCATGCCAACTCCAGTCCTCCACTTCATCATGTGCGTTTTCTGAACGACGGTGAAAGTTGGAAGTTATTTCGTGACAAGGTGTTTGGCCATGAGAGTTGTTGCCCTCCTGAGCTGGATGAAATTGGGAAGAAAATTTCCCAAAATTGTCGAGGGCTTCCACTCTCGATTGTTGTGATTGGAGGGCTTCTCTCGAAGGCCATCAAAACAGAACATTATTGGAGAAAGGTTTTGGAAAATCTGAGCTCAACAATATCTTCAAATGATGAACAGTGCTTAAAAGTACTATCATTAAGTTACAAACGTTTGCCTCATCATNTTAAAAAAAATTGAGATGGGGGAAGAAACACAACTATGATTAGAGCACATGTAGACGTGCAAAATTTTTGTAAATGGACAATAATGTGATTTGTACCCAAAACTATCCCTGCTCTGGTATGTCGTACATTCTCGTCATCTACAACTTTACACTTAAGCCTTGTTTAATTCCTATTTTTTTTCCAAAATACATCTTTCTTTCTCTTACTTTCAATCATACATTCTTCATTAAAATAATATTATACATAAATCAAAATTTTTTTTTAATCACGCATTCTCTATCAATCTACTATTTCAAAATACATTTTTCAAAAAGAATGAGGCTCAAACACACCCTTACTAAGAGATTTATTTATTCATATTTTCTGTTAACATGTGACTCTGGCAATAACCTAAAAAAATTTGCAAAACAATGGCACTCCAAATCGTACTTCCTCTTCATCTAAAATTTTAGACACTTGCAAAGAGATTTATTTATTCATATTTTATGTTAAAAGGTGACTCTAGCAATACACCTAAAAAATATTGCAAAACACTGGCGCTCCAAATCTGCCTGCTGTAAAATAAACTAGCATTGGTCTTTTTTATTGTTTTGGCTTAGACACGTTAATTATTGTAATTGAGTGAGTCCATATCTAGAGTAGTCTATCGTCTTGTATTATAGAATATTTAGCGAATGTTAGTAGATAGTTGAAAGATGTAATTTATTTTTGTTGTTGAGTCCTGAGAGGCACGTAGAAGAGTTCATTAAGTACCATAAATACAGGTGTAAGGTGCTCCCTTATATTTTGTTACAAACCAATTTAGAGATTATATAATACAAGTTCTTTCTCTAGCCTCTTCAAATTCTAAAACTTTCTCCTAAAGTACTATCCAAATAAGTCATTTTCCTAACAAAGTGGTATTAGAGCCCATAAGAGAGAGATGGCAAATTATATGGTTCCCTTTCGAGTTCTATCACTTGACAAGAGCAACTATGTCACATGGAGCATTGCTCGGATCAGAAGACCTATGAGGGATTGTAGAGAAGGGGTACAATGAGCCAACAGATTAGGATACTATACCTCAATAACACAAGGACGCCTTGAAGCTTTCAAGAAAGAGAGAAGAAAACTCTCTATCACTTGATAATGCTATATTTGAAAAAATAACGAATGCAAGCACCTATAAGGAAGCTTGGGATTGGCTTCAAACTGCCTATAAAGGAGCTGAGAAAGTCAAGAAGGTTCATATTTAAACTTTCAAAGGTGAGTTCGAATATCAACAAATAAAAGAATTTGAATTTATTTCCTAATATTTCTCGAGAGTATTTTCGGTGGCTAATCAATTAAAAACAAATGAAGAAAACATGGTTAATGTAATAGGCTAAAAATTAATTCTATGATATTTAGATTCAGAATTTGAGCATATTATAGCTACTGTTGAAAAAAAAAAAAACTAAAGATTGGAGACCACGACTATTGAGGAACTCGGAGAGGTTTTTCCATGCATATGAACAAAGACAAAAGGAGAAGCAAAGTACTTTGGAGCAAGTACATCAAACATAGCTCATGTTGAAGGAAAATAATGGAGGCAACTTCAACAAAAGAAAGAGGAAGAGGACACAATCGTGATCGTGGCCGAGGAAGAGAAGTCCAACCATGAAAAAAGTAGAATAAACACATCTCCAAAAAGAGATTGTGGAAAATGTAACAATTCAAAGCAAGGTATGACAAATCTCAAGTCCAATGTTATAATTCTAAAAAATCTGGAAATTATACTAGGAAATGTAGATCTACTAATGAAGTTAAAGAAGAAGAAAATTTTGGAGAAAATGAGAAGGAACATGACTCCAAATTGATATTGTTATACAAAGGAGGAGAAAGAATGAAAGTCCTCGACAACATAGCAGTAACATGTGTAGAATTGATGAATCGATGATAAACGTAATATTTGGAGATGAATCTAAAATTTCGATAAGAAACAAAGGTGATATCTTTATACACTTGGAATTAGAAAATCATCAATTTATTTCAAATGTTTAACATGAAAAATAATATTTTGAGCTACTCTTAGTAAAGAGCTATGGAATTCATATGAATGAAAATAGCATCTCACTAAAAGATTGCAAAAGTAGTTTGATTTTTTAGGTACCAATGACAAATAATTGAATGTTCTTGATTGATATTCAACATGTTGTTATAGAATGCTTGAAGGCTTGTATAAAAGATACATCATGACTATGGTATCTAAGGCTCGGGAATTTCAATTTTGGTGATTTAGAGTTGCTATCCAAGTGATTATTGTACTCTACTTCAAATTTATCAAAAGAATAATGTTATTTATCATTATAATGATGAAACATTGATAATGTGACAGTTTATATGGAATAATGAAATTGAACAGTTCAGTTTTTTTGAACGGGAGATGAAGAGGAGAGAGAGAGAGAAGTGTGAAGGATAATGAGTTGCCTCATTATTGATATTTCATCATGATGATGATAAATAAAATTACTTAGAAGATTTCAGTTTATTGCTGATATTCTCGTCTATTTAAATTTCATGCGACCATAAGTGGAAAATGTGCCAAAAAATATAGAATATCTATAAAACATGGGAGAATTAAGTCGTGAGATTTCTATTTTACAGTTTCGCTATTTTTTTTATTTTTATTTTTTTTGTGCAGTGCTTGAAACTATTTAAAGAAAGTGAGATTCCTTGTCTAAGTTTAATTATTCATGTTGTTAATATGCTCTCTTTTGTGCATATTCGAAAATGTCACGTGTATAATTTTATCCGGTCCAAATATAGCCTTTCTTTTTGGTTGGGGATTAAAATAAGATTTTTAGTAGATTTTGATAGAAGTTGATGAAATATGTAGTTGAAAAGTTATGAATTTTATAAAATGTGTAGTAAAAATTAATTTTTGCCTTTGACTTGAATTAAAATTTTTAATTTAATTTCCGCCAAACAAGGACATAATATTGAACCACTTCATTTGAAAGTTTAAGTTATTAGTGAGAACAACGTGTATTCATTTAAATTTTTGTCTCAAATAGTTTTCAACTGATATTTTTGCGCTGTGTGAAAATCTAGTGTGAAACCAAGTTGGGCCTTAAGATTCTACACCAACTGCAAAATGAACTTCCAATATCTCTACTCTCTAGAATGAAAAGGACCTGAATAACTCAAGTCCATAGCCCATGACACATTTGAATATGCTATCTCGTTTTGTAATGAACCACTTGCAGGCCATTCCAATGCTTGAAGGCTTGTATAAAAAATGTACTATAATATTGCATTTTCTGAAATGGGTTATTTTGAAACTGATATGTTGATGTTCTTGTGGAAGTAGTAGATGAGCAAACAAGTTAACGTTTCGACTTAAGGGTTGTCGATTATATCATACCCTATAGGCTCTAAAATTTTAAATGCCATATAGAAGGAATTATTCTACCAGGAACTTAAAAGAGTTGATATAGAAGTAAAAATTTTGTAATGCTTTCTGGAAAAATTGCTGACAAGAGTAGCTGAGTAAGTCATGAATGTGTATGTTGTAACAATTTCCATGTACTTCGATTTCTTTCCATGGTGTACATCGCCTAATTGGTCATCTGGTTATTGTCAACTGGATAATGACACTGCAAATGTATATCTACTGACTACTGCTGTAACTGCCAATACAGTGCAAAATAAAACACGACAGTAAAGAAATGTTTAACCAAAACATCTATTAATTCCCCTAAGATTGTGTTATTAGCGTAGTTTACTTGCATTCATGTATAAAACATTTGCCTGTATAATCCATCAGTAATAGTGGAGTTGATATTAAAATTTTCTGAAGATGAAACTACAGAGTTTACACAAGTTTCCTTGCAGCCTTGTGATAGAAAATAAAAAGACATTTAGATTGTAACATAAGAATAGTACTGACCCTTGTAGCTGTAGCTACTAACCCTTGTAGCATATGTTCTAAAATGCATAATGCATAGCAATACATTTCAGTTGAGCATCAAGCATTACAAGCATATGCGTGCCTATGAGAAATATATACGTAATTATGC
This sequence comes from Fraxinus quadrangulata, assembly GCA_903798255.1. NCBI lineage: Eukaryota > Viridiplantae > Streptophyta > Magnoliopsida > Lamiales > Oleaceae > Fraxinus > Fraxinus quadrangulata. Next base: position 5,378 of record CAIGRB010112896.1, read on the forward strand.
ATTTTGCAATTTTTAATATTTTAAACTACTAAATAAATAAAATAATATATTTTTTGAACTTTATACACATTTTTCAAATTTCGACAGAAATTTATTGCTTAAAATCATAAATACTATAATTACTTGGTAATAATTTTTCTACAATTAGATTAGATATGAATATCGGCTTAAAAAATCCTAAATCTTATCTAACTGTATCGAATTCCAATTCAATCTCATCACTTGCTAGTAAAATTAGAGGAATATTGAAGGAGGAGGAGACTCGGGCTAGGCGTAGAAAGTATGCAACTTATGAAAAATTTATTTTTAAATTTTACTTTTATAAATGTCAAAACCTTACAGATTGTTGTATATAATTAATGAGCTTGGGTGATTTGGGCTAATTTGATGTTTGTTGGACTCAACTTACTTTTTTTTTAATTATAAAAATGGGCTGGACTTTGTTAGACTACTTTTAACACATTTTTTTAACACAAATGCGTGCACACTTTTGCATTGGGTAAATTACATAATTCCAGTTGTTTAAAGATTACAATTCAAAAATCAGGGCTGAAGTTTCATAATTCATAAATCAGGTATCAATATAATAATTAAACATTAAATATTTTACCCTAATAATTCCAATCATTTCAAACCATTTCTCGAGCTTCTCTCTCTCTTCTCTCTATACTTTCTCTAGTCGGCGTCGCTGCAAGAATGGTGTCGTCTACAAGAAGTCCTCCGGCGATGCTGCTATCCACAGCCTAGTCGAGGAGGTGGATCGGGGGCTGATTCCATCGGGGGCTAATTCCACAAGAAGTCCTCCGGCGATTCTGTCGCTGCAAGAAAGGTCCACCGATATGGACTCCTCAATCTGAGCGTCGTTGCGGCGAACTGTGCGCTCACTCGCTCAGATCTTAGTCGCTGCACGGTGTTCAGTTGCAGTGGTGGTGGGTGTGGGTGGATGTGGGTGGTGTTGGTATGGTTGTGGGTTGACTGTGTGGTGATGGTGGTGCGGTGGATCTAGGTAGGACAGCGGTGGTGGTTGTTGGCAGTGGTGATTGGGGTGGTGTTAGTGAGGTTGTGTGGTGATAGTGATGGTGGTGCGGTGGATCTAGGTAGGACGGCGATGGTGGTTGTTGGCAGTGGTGATTTAGGTGGTATTGGTGAGGTTGTGTGGTGATGGTGATGCAGTGGATCTTGGATGGACGTGCGGCAATGGTAATGGTAGTGGTGTGCTCGTGTTGGCAATGGTGACTCTAGATTGGGTTGGGAGTACTGCTCTGGGTGTTTACAATTGTTAATGGTGGTGGCGACGACGGCGATAGTGAGGTGGTGGTGAACCATTAAATAGCTAATATGTGAGTGGTTGTTGGTGGATGTTGTTGTTCGTAGATTGGATCTAGGAGTTGGAAACTTTTTTCAGATCAATGTCGTGAGATGGTGCGTGCTGTGGGTGTAGTGGTGGTGGCACTGTTGGTTTGCGGTGGTATTTACTTGATGTGGTGTGTGGTGGGTTGACAATGGTGGTGGCAGTCGACAGTGGTGCGATGGAAGATCTGATGATTTTGGTTTTCTGTGACTAAATATATAATCTGTGACCAACCATTTTGTTATCTGTGACCTAAAAAGTATATAATCTGTGATCGTGAAAAAATCTGTGACCAACTAATTTGAAAATTTGTAACCATGTGACCTATAAATTTTGATCCGTGACCAATGAATTAATTGCGACCTAGAAAATTTTTGAACTGTGATCGTAAAATAATCTGTAACGTATAAAAACTATTATTTGTGACTGAAAAATAATATGTAACTATCTAAATTGTGAATCTGTGACCATATTGTATAAATTGTTGAAATTGGAGCAGTCGTTGGAACGGTCACCGGAATAATTGTCGAAATCGGAGTAGTCGTCGGAACGATCGTCGGAATAGTCAGCGGAATAATTGCCGGAATCGGAGCAATCCCCGANATACCTAAAAATTGAATTGTGTCAAAGTTAATATCTGACTTTTGAATTTTTCCCTTTAAGTATGCATACGAGGTCAATGAAATGGGTTGACCACATTATCACATGCATATGCGATGCGTTTCGTAAACACATACGAACATTTTAGAACACGGGCTGTAGTATGTTTGGTACATAGTACTAGATTAGATATAACTATACTTCTTTCTTTTCTCTTTAATTCTATTTATTTAGTATTGTCTAATATACCTTACTAAACATACCATTAATGTAATCTGGCGACTGGTTCTTCTTTTGCTTGTACCCAATTATTATTGAGCATAACATGGTGGGGGCAGTCAGCATTAATTGTTGCGATCTGATTGCTGGTTCTTCTTTTTGCTTGTGAATGAGATATGATTTTACTTAATCCTTAGTTATGTTACATTTTTCGTATACCCATCTATAATAGCTAATAGCTTGGCTCTCAGGTCTTGTGATCATGTATGAGTTCTTTACACTTGGCTCTCAGAGCTTATTTACTACTACATTCAAGAATTAGATGTGGAAATGAACAACTGTGACGTATTTAATGCCCACCCACTTCGGAGAAGGTACATTATTATCTCACATATTTATCTTTTGATAGTGTTAAATGTACATAATATGTTTGTATAATGATTTACACATACATGATTTGGTGAAATAAGATTGAGAAATTTTTTCAACCTAATAAAAAAAAAAAAAAAACCTTCTGCACTCTCTTTTTGACATATTATCTTTTTGTAAACTATTATGTAATTGTTTATGTACAAGTAGTATTATTCTTTGTCTTTAGTGTTGAAAGGTCATCTCGAGCTTGTTAATTGTCTTGATTTTACCTATCTAAATGTTTGTGAGGGTAAGTGGGTGCTTCTCAATCTTTCGTGATTCTACACGTGGGACAAACCCTTTTTGTTACCCTTGACCCTGGATACAGGGAGACGACCGTGGAATGGCAGGCAACTGACCAAGCTCCAGAAATTTTAGCGTCGAGATAAAACTTTGGCCAGACCTGCCTAAAGTCCAATTTTTTTTCTCTCGTTTCTCATCGAATCCTGTAAAGGTAAGAAAATCCCATTAAGTTCCTAGCTGTAAATGCAGCATTTCCACATAATATACAACAAATTCTCTTGCCTGTTGGTACACCGAGAAGACACACTAACAGAATTAGGCCTGATTTTTGCGCGAATTCCAACTATGCAACTCGTGCTGTCAACTAGATTTTCTTGTGGGTGGACCAGAATGTGATATGGGTCGAGGCTCCCACATCCTCTAGACACAATCCTGCGTCAGCCAGCCATGTGCTAGACCTTGTGCCAAACCAACCGAGTCTTGCAACTTTCTCGTGTATGCATGTCATCTATGGTATTTTGAACTAGATAGATTAAGGAGAGCAAGTAAAATACTTAATTATTGTCTTGTATAGTACAGCTTACTAATTCTTGTTTTCGAAAGCTTAAAAGTTGCTATGTATATAGTTGAAGTCGAAGTTAATAATTGATTTTAAATATATATTTAATGGAACCCACTACTTTTATCATGTTTAGCTCTTATCAAATCTGCTGAAACTTTTATCGAACAACCCCCAAAAATCTAATATGAGTTAGACATCTTTGGCAAAGCTTATAAACTTCACTTGCCAGTAGTGAAGTTAGCAATTTACTCACTCGACCAAAATTTAAAAGCTAGTTACGCATTAATGATGATAGTTTACTCCCACGTGTACAAAAGAATAGGCATCTTCTACTTTAGTTTTACACCCACAAGCAAAAAAGTAGCATCCATTAACCTACAAAAGATGCACTTCCTCTTCTCCACCAAAATAGAGAATTATAATTCCACGTGCAATCTCACATGTCACCCTAAACTCCGACGTGGCTGGACCATGTGGCAGCCACGTGTACTTGGCATGAGCTCCTCTACATCCTCCATATACCACACCACATTCACCACGTGTAAACCCTATGCAAACCTTTACATAACCTTTCCATTGGCACATATATATATGCATGGCATCGTTTCATATCTCCATTCAAATCAGTTCACACCATCGAATTCTATATTATTGATCCACTAGCCTCAAATCCTACTACTTTTTATTTCCCATTTTCAGCTCAAAATTTGCATACAAAAATGTCCCTAGTTTCGGAGAGCATTAATGTGTCATTTTACGAGAGGTGTGCCGATGGCCACCTCAAACATTACAATTATAATCCTGCATTTATGGTTGAAGGTGATGGAGACGACGACAATGGAGATCACGACTATGCACGGGTTGCATTTATAGAAGGTGATGGGGATGACGACGACGATGGAGATTATGATTATGCCCCGGCTGCATAACGTATTCATTACATGGTAGCCTTTGGCCCTTTGCTCAATAGAAAAAAACATATACTTGATAAGAGAAGGGTGACCTCAACTATTACTAATATTAATAGACTAATAGTAGTCCAAATACGTAGAGAGGTGCATTCCACTTTTCTCGTGCCCGAGTCTTTTCTCCCAGTAGTGGGTTCTCATGAGAATTCTAAATGTAATCTTGTAATTGCTTCCAAGTAGTGTATGTTGGGGATTTCTAGTATTATATTTTTAAGGATCAAGATCCTCTTTGGTTATGCTTTTTGCGTTTGTTGTTTATTTATCTATGGTAGGTCTAATGGTAATATTGTTGCCAAAGATAAAAATATTATTTAAAACCATTTATTAATAATCAATTGGCCGGAATTTAGTATTATATACGAATAACTTATTTTTTTTCTAACTTAACACGGTATGAAATTACAAGAATAAGAATAAAAGTTAAAGAAAATATCACCATGGAGAAAAAGAGTTCAGCGAACAAAATATTTTAATTCATAGTATCTTACGATCATATTGTAAATGAACCAAAACGACCAAATTTATAATTTATAAGAACTTGATGTATTTAATTTAATTTTTGCTTCACCTATATTAAATTTATTCTAGCATGTATCTGTTCATTGTTAATTTTGTAAACAAACAAATTGTTAACTATCATATTTGAAAAATAAATATATTATTTCGTAAATGAATTATATTTTCACAAATTCATGATAATATTTCTTGTAATCAGAAAGAATGCTCCCAACTAAATTAAAAAATAAAAAACCCATCTTATACAATATTGTTTGAATATTCTCTAACAATAATTTTAAAGATAAAATAGTAAATAAAATACTTCTTTTTTGTTAACAAAAGAATCTGTAGCGAAAATAAACTTCAATTTGAAGCAATACATTTGTCTTTGTGATTTAACTTCTTCATACTACAATATTCAATTCTCTCGTCATTGGCTGGAAACCCCATATTGAACACTTACTCAAAACCTTTAAGAACAGAGGAAGACTTTACTTAGTATGACTCAATTCCCACAACTCCATTTCTGCGTGACTTAATTGATGTAACTTGATCGCCACAGCTCCATTCCCGTGTGACGTAATTGATGTAACTTGATCACTACATCTCTAGCCTTTGGATGACTCGATTACCATCACAACTCCACTTTAAACTTTGAACTTTCTTTCATCTTTAGTACAATCAAGAGCTTCAACCATGATTTCTGATATCACTTATAGGGAAAAATATATATATCCCCAAATGCGCAGCAAACACTCTTGATGAAGCAACCAGCAATGAGGTATTGGGCTGTAAATCTTCGTGTATGACACTCTCGTCCTCGATCACCTCTGCCCTCTCTTTATCAACTTTATTTCTTCAACTACTTTCTCCATTTCATAGCCGAAGGTTGTAAAGCTCTCCCCTTTCCCTTGCAGATTCTTCCTGAAATCGATCTGCAATTCAGGAAATGATATCCTCAACTTGATATGCTGCATCTATGATTTGGCACTCCATACATTATATTGATTTGCTGCTTTCTTATGGAGAATTATCCAGAAAATATTGCAACTAACAATTTCCTTAAGGGACTCTATTTGTTGTTTCACATCAGGAAGCAGATATAAATCAACATATTTCAGGGTGGGGTATAGTGTGTAAGAGAAAGAAGAGCGGCTAAAGCCATTTTTCATCGCTGTTATGTGTTATTCACGTAGTAAAAGACGAACTTTGTTACAATTTCATTTTTAACTACGAAAACTTTTACCTCCAAAACTTTATAGACGACTATTTTTCAACGAAGCAAACTCATTGACTAATGCACCATTTCACAATAGGCTCCACAATGTCTATGGTGGATATGAGTATGTCCGACTGCATTCATAGAAGACAATGAGGTAAATGACGACAGATATCACAGTTATGCCCCGACTACATGATGTGCATTAAATGGTAGTCACTACTTGCTAGAAGCAAATTTTCCTTTGTTATAGAGAGGATGATTCCGCTACTCTAAGGCCCAGGCTTTTGTGAGTTTGGATTTCATAACCTGATACCCTGATCGAGTTGACTCAGCTTACATTTCCATCACTAACATGCCCGCCACTATGAAAATGTGCCACTAATGAATGCCAAAATTATACATAAAATAAATGGTTTAAAATGATGAAGTTAAGCAATAATACATGCTCATAGTACATAAAATGCGGAAGAAAAACAGTACTACTTATTAGTCTTCGGTTTTCACTTCCCCTGGTGGAACTCCCTCGTAATTAGTATTGTTATCAGAAGCTAATTCTGTCTTATCCTCTACCATTCTCTTCTGTTGCAACTCTTCCTTTAATCTACTTATCTCATCTTCTTTCTCTTCAAGCTTCTCTTGCAAGATAACCACCTATAATAATCATAATTAGAATACAACTCGTGGGGAAGTATAATACATGTTTACTGAACTGTATTGTAAACAAGATTTCGGCTACTTTTTCTTTCTTAATATTGATCACTCCAATACTGTCATAATGGCTTATGAGGCCTTGCTTCCACGCCCATTACTTCCTAACTACATTATTTCATGACAGTGTATTGCAGTGAAGGGAGACTTCAATAAATGAGAACATGAATTAACTAACTAGTTACTTGAAGAAACAATAAACATGAAAGTTAACAAATAGGCAGCCAGGAATATGTTCTGTGCATTTGGGCATTGGTGTGCATACATAAGCAGCAATATGTGCCTGGATAGTCTCCCAAAAAGCAAAAAAAATTGAACCGTAGAACTTGTGAACATGAAAGGATGCATATATACTTCAAAATTGGAGTCGCATTTCGAACCCAAGGGGAATTAGATTTATTTTTTATTCAGAAGAAATAATAATAATAATTGTTCTTGAGCTGTTTGAGATATAACATATCTAAACGAACAAGTTGGTATCTAAGTGCTTGTTTGGGAAAAGCTTAAAACGTTGCTAAAAAGTTGAGGTCAAAATCAACAATTAATTTTAACCACATTTATTGGACTCAACTTTTATTAACTTTTCAACCGCACATTTAGCCCCTGTTTGGCGGATATTAAAATCAGATTTTTAGTAGATTTTAATAAAAATCGATAAAATATATGATTGAAAAGTTGTAGAACTCAAAAATGTATAGTTAAAATTAGTTGTTGACTTTGACTTAAATTAAAATTTGGATTTTAATTTATACCAAACAGGAGCTTAAACAATTTTATCAAAATCTGCTAAAACTTTCATCAAAAGCTTTGTCAAATAACCCCTAATAGTTAAATGATTGATTTTCATGCTAGGATTTCATGGGACCAAGAACTGTATATACTGCCTTTATTTTAGGTTCAAAAGTTCATTCTATTCGTTTACATTTTAAGCTATCCTCTATCTGTCAATCAAAAAGGATTAAAGATTAATCCATCTCCCCAGATATACCAAGGTAATATGCCAATATGCATAAAATACTGACAATCTATACAGATGCAAATAGGAGAATACCATTTCGTTTGATCTTTCCGCATCGTTGGTCAGTCCTTCCACTTGCTTGCATAATCCTGCAATTGCATTAAATATTGTAGTGAAGAGGAAGAGTCTTTGTAGCTTATGTTTGGAGATGGCTCTTATCGAGCAGACTCGACGAACAGGATATATGTAGCCAACCCTTACTAAGTGTTAGATAAGACTTTATTGAGTTGAGCAAATGCATGATGCTTCTAATATACGATGCATAAAATGGTGATATTCAACTGGCACCATAGGAATGCTTAGCATTATGACCACACACCTTCAAAATGACTTTTGAGTTCAGCATTCTGAGATCTTTGCAAAGCAAGTTTCATTGCTAGCTCGTGCATCTACCAAAAAAAAGGACATTAATCAGAATGCAAAAATTTAGATGTCATTCTACAGAGCAATTGCCAACAAATTCCACGGACAAAAATACAGTTAAATCTATGCATCATACAAAATTGTGGGTTTCAGTCCATTCTAATTTTCAGCATTAAAAGTAATGGACATAAAATTTATGTGACTCTTCTCCATTGTGTTATGACTGTATCTGCATGTCACCAGCAGATCCCAGTCATATCACTAAATTCGGCATACAAGATGAGATACAATCTCAAAATGAGTTGCCAGTACCTTTCCTTCATTAGCTTGGTTACCAATCTCATCATTTTCTTCTTGCAGAGTCCTGCATTTTGCCATTAACATCTTCCCCATTTTACTTTGTGGGGTGAAATTGACGGCAGCAATATTATCTTGCAACTCTTTTACTTTTTTATCCTTCTCCTCCACCAAGTTCTGGCATACGTTCAAAAATAATCAGATTAATTATGCAAACAGGTATGCATATTTCGCCTGCATAATAAACAGGTCAAAAAGATCCTAAAAGAACTTGTTAGAGAATTATCTATAAAGAAAATAATATCCATGATTATGGAACTCCACCCGGCACTCACAAATTGAATTGGTAAAACTGGCAATCCAATGGGTGAGAAAAATGGGGTTACAGAATAATCAGCAAAAGTGCCATAAACAAGTCAGTCTGCCTGCTTCAATTACTGAAACATTCTACAAATGCTGTGAAATATCAGTGTAGCAATAACAGGAACGATTAGTTAGACTGTTGATGAGGTAGCAGTCAATAAAGTTCGGTCATTGCTCGTCTTAGTAGACCATCTCTTATCAGTGAGATCCTCAATAATTAAGCCAGATAGAAATTAGATATCCAATCTTAAAGAAAGGTCGTGTTTGGCTAAGTTCACTAATAAGAAAATAAATTTTAAAATAGGTAATTTTTATTGTTGATCAAAATTAGAATAAGTTACTTGTTTTGACATTCAGGTAAGAGCTATTTTCAAATAAGTAACCCTTCTTAATTAAAAGTTGGGAAAATTGCAGCCGAGGTACCAAACCTTTAAAAAAATCGCAGTCCAAGTCCAAAATAACGGTTTCCATTAGTTTGACCCAAAAAATCGTCAGTTAACCCAGAAATTAAAAATCTAATAATTTTCTCCAAATAAGGTAAGGGCATTTTGGACATAATACATTTCCTCTATTAAATAAAAAAATAATAATAATAAAANATCAAAGGTAATATTGCATTATGTGGATAAGTTTACCAGTTTTGTAAATTGCTAGATATGTATCAGACATATAACTTCGATTCTCTTGTGGGAAATGTTTGAGAAAATGACAAAAAGGAAATTTTATGTGGTCGGTGATGATATCTGGGTATTTTAAAAAGGGTGATGTCGACAAGGCAAGAGGGATTTTTGACAGGATAGTTTGAGGAACTTGATTATTTGGAATTTGTTGATTTCTGGGTACGAGCTAAGGTTTGAGAAGGTTTCTGTATATTTCTGTTTCCTTGTTTTATTATCTGGAATTTTTGTCAATGGTGTAGAGGAAGAGGTTAAGATCTATGAGCTCAAGAAAGATGATTTCTCTGTAAAATTGACCAATTTTTGTGCTAGAATCATATCTGTCATTTTGCCTGCTCTCTTCAATTAAGTTGAATAACAAATTGTCCTAGAGATCCAATTTGTGATGCTTGTAGGGACAACTAAACTCACGAGTTTTTTTTGTTTTCTTAATTTTTTATTTAATAGAGGAAATTTATTATGTCCAAAATACCCTTACCTTATTTGGAGAAATTATTAGATTTTTAATTTCTGGGTCAACTGAAGGTTTTTTGGGTCAAACCAACGGAAATCGTTATCTTGGACTTGGGCTGTGATTTTTTAAAAGGTTTGATACCATGGGTGGCACAAATGAAAGGTTTGGGTGTTTGGTAAATAAAAAATTACTTTTACTTCTTTTTAAGCTTGGTTAAATGTTCTCCACACTCCTCTTTTTCAGTGTTAAGACAACACAACAACTGGGCAAATAAACATCATTCCTGTGCCCTACCTTACTAGCATTTACATCATAATTAGTCTCAGTTGCAACTTATGCTGTACTATCAGCAATGCCCAATTACAACCACATGAAGCTATCCTCACTTTGATTGACTGCAAAGATAACTGTCCTGCTTTTAATTTTTTAAAGTACCCAGTATAAAAATAGGTTGGTTCTCCAATAAAACCAATTTTTAAATTGCACAATCTCTAACAATCTATAGTTTAAGCATAAAATTGTTATCTGAAATACTCCATACATATAAGCAAAAATTGATTATTGCAGCATTGTAATCAAAGCAATATTTCCTCCTAAATATTCATCTAGTATTGTACAGAACTTTAGTTTACAATTACAATCACACATTTTTTATCAGAGAGCCAGAGACTATATCTAAATGAACAAACCTACAAGGCAGTTCTAAAATATCAGCAGTTAGAAATTACCCATATCGGCAGTATCTTGAAACATTCTTCATATTTCATTAGCATTGAAAGTATAAAAGAAGTACCTTCAATCGTGTGAACTCTTCATGGATTGCTGGGTCTAGTAATAACCTCCTTGCCTGTCATGTTTATCCAAGGTAAATATCATCAAAGAAGAGTAACATGGAAATTTATCTACAGGATCAGCTTTTAATCAAAAGATTTTTTAATTCCATTCTATTTGGTTCTGGGGTTACAAAAGTAAAGGGGTTCATAAGACAGCATTCCAATCAGTTCTGATGTTTCCACTAGAAAAACAAAGTTTTCTAAACTATTTTCAGCTGATGATTTTTCTCTCTTTTCTTTTTTTTTCCCTGCTAGGGCTGAGCAGTAGTTAACATCTTTTTGTTGCCACATCTTATAAGTATAGTTCATGTCTTCATACATATTACAGCTTATAGAATATCCTTCTATCATGGGTTAACCTACATAGAATCTTCATAACACCGAGGTTATGAAACTAAACAAACCAAGCAAACAACAATGAATAGGTCGAGCTGACGATTTGTAGCACTTCAATATGGATTTGATTGGTAGCATTTTTGCTGCAGGTCTTAACAAAACCAGTTATAATGTTAAAAGATTAGAAAAATGGAAAATATTAGAAAGAAAAAATTCTTGATTAATCAGTAAATTACCTCTTTCTGTAAAAATTTCATTGCAATGGAAGCACAACATTTAGCAAGAAGGTAAGCAGGACTTTCAATTGATATTGATCAAATCATGTCAAAACAAAAAAGAAAGAGAGAAGTAGAAGAAACAACATAGAGAAACTTCTACAGTGAATGAAATCAATGGTTGTAGAGAAGTTTGTCCACATGAAAAATAAACAAGTATGAAGTTGAGAGAAACTTAAGTGTACATCTCAAATCTCAAACTGCAGACTGTATCATATTTTGTTTTTCTGCAAGAGTGAAAGTTAATGCACTGAAATGAATTCACAGAGGACAAAATAAATCACATGCAAAGCACCTGCATTGACGGTGGTTTGAGTTGAGCTCTCAAATCTCGAACTGCAGACTGTATAGAATTCAGAGAAGAGGTTGTAAGAATGTAGGTAAAGAACAGAAAAGCCAAAACAAAAATTTAGCTCGACAATAGACTAGTCTTTATGCATCACATACCATGCAAAAAAGATTAAGAAAAGCTTGGCAATGGGCGACTTCTTACCTTCAACTCAGCTATCTCTTGCTCCCGTTTCGCAAAGGTCACAATGAATGCAGCTTCTTTTTTCTTTGCTTTCTCAAGCTAATAACAAAAAGATTAAGAAAATCTCAATAAACTATTACCTAAAAACTTGTAAATCTAAATAATAAGTGTGTTCAACACAAACCTGCTCTCGGAGAGACTCCTCAGAGGATCTCAGGTTCTGAAGGTAGTTGACTACTAATTTTGGCTCTAGCACAAAAGTAGGAAACTAAATCTCTTCAGAGGAAGAAATATTCAAAAAGTGAATCACGCTTTAGTTACAAGAGTCCAAGACAAGTAATGTTATTTATCATTATAATGATGAAAAATCGATAATGTGGCAACTTAGGTAGAATAATGGGATAAGGCGGTTCAATTTTCATGAGAGAGTGGGATTGAATTGTCCTATCTCATTATTCTACCTAAGTTACCACATCACCGATATTTTATCATCATTATAATGATAAATAGCATTATTTCCAAGACAAATGCTAGATAAAAGACAAGCTAACCAAGAGTTGAGCCTGAAGGTATGAAGTACTCATTCTGAAAAGATGAACGCCATTCTTGAATCTCGGACTTAGCCTCCTGAAGTTCTGTCTGAAACCCACATACCATAACCATTTTAGCAACATACCACAACCAGTTTACCAACAAAAAGTTTAATATCATCAAGAAAATTTAGCTGGAATCCGTTTACCGACTCATATTCGGAAAAATTAAATGCTCAATATTTCAGACTAACCAAACTGGAACATGAGAAACCAAGAGAAAGCACAGTAGCCAGAAAGATGAAGAAGCATAATCAGCATAAAAAATGAACATACCTGACAATCTTTGAGTTCATTCTTACAGGTCAGAAGACTGCAAATACATGCCACAAGAAAGATACTACATAAGTCTTCCACGTTCTATGATAAGGACAGTAATTTTTATCCTTTTATGAATTTAGTCCATATTCTTTTGAAAAATATATTCTGTTATAATATGATAAACAATACCTCTCGCGAAGAGATAAAATCATTCCTGTTGCCACGCCTGGTGCAGTTTCTTCTATTTTCAGGTTAGCCTTTAGTATCAAAAAGAAGTCAGGTTTCAGAATCCAACACCCGTAACAAAGGCATTAAAGCAAGGAACGAGACTCCACAAACTTAATGGATAAATAAAGCCCCCAAAAACTTAACCACACAGTATTTCCTTTTCCTTTTAAACTGAAAGGAAAAACTTACAAAAATCTGCTATATATCAACCAGCTACAATATGCATAATCCTTGACAAAGTGTCTCAATTTAAAATTCCATACCACACCGTACATAATCGTGTTCATAATCACATGTATAGGTTATAATTCAGCAGTGTTGCCATAAAACCGGGAAATATAGTGAAGGCAGAAATCTAGCAAATACAAAAAGATAAGTTATAGTATATATACATGTTGGTAATGGCAGTAAAAAGTACCTTTTTTGAGCCAAAAATATCGTCTTCATCATCGTCAAGCTCTCCAAAGCTTCTCTTGTTAGCTACATTCCCAACAATAAAAATATTGAAAAAATAAGTATTTACTCAACAAGAATGCATTTTTATTAAGTTAATCGAGCAATTTGAGAATACCTGGCCGCCTCGTACTGTTGCCTCCTGAAAAATCGCCTCCAAAATCATCGTCCTGTGATCATTCAAGAAATGTAGTATTTAAAAAAAATTAAAATTCAACGAATAAATTAATACAAAACTGGTGAGGAAGAGTATTGAGAGTAAGAGCGCTGACGTCGTCGAGATGATCAATTGATGCCATTGAAATCTGAATAGCAAGTGAAATTTGAAACCCTAGTTTACTCAAATTGAAGGTTGACGTTTGGCCGTTGGGGGGGATGGCAAGGGCAAAATCAGATGTGAAAGGGAGTATATTCCTTCAGTCCCCAACCTTTCTTAAACGTGACATCCATATCTTCAATCTTTAGTTTGCATCATCTCGTGTCCCTAACCTTTTAACATTGTGTGCACGGGATTCCAACTCGATGAAAAAAATCTAAATAGTATGTAAATGTTGAAAGGTACTACGATAGGCATGTGATAAACGTGTGGTGGATATAATTGTTCAAAAATAATCCTCATCTACTTTGAATATCATGACTTGTTACCTTAAAAACAATAAATATTTGAAGCAATGGGAGGTTTTTTTTTAATAATAATACACATCAATCATTTACCACATGCCTATCACAAGATCTTTTACCATCGTTTTAGATTTTTTTCATCGAGTTGGAACATTATGAACACAATGCTAAAAGGTTGAGGATACAGGATGGCATAAACTAAAGATTAGGACAAGAATGTCACAACTGATAAAGGTTAGGAACCCATATAGGAATTTACCCAATTCAAAATATAGGTACTTGTGTTAGGGAGAAGTGGTGATGTAGGGCAGTGGCACTGGGCAAGGGGCATTGTGGAGCTCAACCAACAGGCAGCTCGGACACCAAGCTCGATTTTTGGCAAGGAGAATTGAGCTAAATCCAGCTCCTAGGCTCATACACTTCGTGAGCTAATGTGTGGTTGGCCTTACTAGCACTTGCGAGTTGGTTCAACTCTACTCGACCTTTCATGGATAGGTCCATCGATCTGGGGTTGGATCACCCATTGGACCAACCAAATCATTGCCACCAATATTGTGAGGTGAGAAGAGTAAAAAATATATTAAAATCGCATGATTTTAAATTTGGACATAAACCACTAGACCACTCAACTTTTAACAAAAGTCCCATCCTACTTTTTATTTTTATCCATTTAGAGGCATTTTGATTGAGCCACAGGAGTAAAAGTGCAAAGAAGCTTACAATTCCATAGATAAATATATGAGTAGTGTGATAGATATAACGTCTTAGCGTTAAATTTGTAGAGTCTAATTATATTATTCTTTTTCCTCTTCAACTGCAAAAATTGTTGAATTTGTGGGTAAAATTAATATTATAGGTATATATAGAGTAGTATGTATTTGTCTTAGTAAGAGAAAAATATTAGGCCAATCCTCTTTCAATGTAGAGAGAAAAAGCGATCACGACATGTTCACAATTATATTGATATTATTTTTCTTTTATATTATAAAGAA
>CAIGRB010112896.1:22810-43819 GCA_903798255.1 Fraxinus quadrangulata
AAAAAAATTGAAATTATGGTTGCAATTCTTTATTTTTAAAATTTAAATATGAGGGTATATTTGTCATTTGCGCAATCAAATGTGTAATAAAAGATGAAAATGTTAACAAAATGAAAAATATTGACGTTTTTCACGATAATAATGAAAGGTAGAGACAATATGTAATAATTATCCATTTAATAACTTACTTGAGACTCATTTCCACTCTTTTTACAAATTTGGGATTATGGTTACAATTAATTCTTTCTTTTTATTTTTGTTTTATTTAAACAGAATGATATATTCGTCATTTCATAATTTTTAATTGAAAAAATGGATGAAATTGACCTTTTGCGATATTGAATTAAGGTTGAAAATGCAAAAAAAATAAATAAAATAAAGACGTTTTCCACATGAAAGGTAAGGACGTTATGTGTTAATTACCCTTTTTCTTATCATGGTTTGTAGTTTTCTATTTCGTGTCATCGTTGTTATTGATAATATTAGATTAAACGTCTACACCATAACATAATAGACATTATTACAAGAAAAATATATTATAATCTTGTGTCATGTGTAATTAAAATCAAACTTAATCCACTATGTAGGGCCTTCCTAATAAATAAAATACATAAATGACACTGTTATTAGAGAGGCTTCATGTGATACATTAGGAAATTTATTTATTTATTAGGGAGGGCCACATAACAAATTAGGTTTGATCTTAATTGATTTGTCACGTTAGGGTTGTTTAGCATAAGCTAAGAGCGTCTCCTATGCTAACATGAAATGCATAAAAATATAATTATATTCATTCCAAAACTTTTCATATGTTCACACTTACATCTCAAACTTCTATTTATTGCATTCTTATCTTCAAACTTCATCTTGTCTCTGATGACGACGATGTTCTTCCAATATATATAGTGCTAATGTTGATTGCTTTGAAAAATTGCCACATAACTAAAATAGATAGATCGATGAAGAAAAATCATCTTCAGTGCTATTTGATAATGACCATGATAGGCTGATTCGATAGCAGATGTTGTTTAGAGGGCCATCTAAATTCAAAGGATCTATTAAACTTGTTAACTCAACAATTTATTTAGTTCTATCTCTGATTTTAGTGATTGAATTTTCTCCATCTTCCTCTCTATTTAAATTTATTTCAAGGTACATAAAAGCCACGTAGGTAGTAGTATTGGGATGTAGATAAAATCTATTGAAGATCAATTTTAGACTGGACTATATATTTATTAATCATCAGTGTCACGTAAATTGTAAGTCTTTCAATTTGTTTGTCACGTTAATTACAATCCATAGAATGCATTGGAGATGCTATTAGGAGATCAATCCTCTGTTTTAATTGAGAGACAACTTATAATTACAGTTAGCTAGATAAACTCGTGTAAGATGTGACAATCCACCCATCCGGCCATCCTTGCTTTTCATTTTTGTCAATGTAGAGACATTTTGACTGAGATACTCGAGTAAAAGTGCAAAAAAGCTTAAATTCCATAGATAAATATAAGATTATTTTATTCTGCCTCTGAATGCTAGTGTTCAATTTGTGGAATTTAATGATATTGTTTATTAGGTTGTTCTAATATATTTTTCTCTTCCTACATAAATAATATTAGAGCTAATCTTTTTCGATATCGATTTTAAAAAGTGATGAAGACGAAATTTCAGAAATATTTTTTTCGGAAATTGTCACTTGCACATTTTTTTTTTCTTTTGACATTATGGTTGACATGACATGTGTTGGCCGGTGTTGATTGAATGAAAAACTATAAAAAAATGTAGACTGTTCAATGGCGCGTTGTTACGTGGTAAAATATAAAAACTAAGGTAGATGTGGAATGATTGATTTTTGTAATCCTTTTCATTATGTAGTCAAACTTTGCTGCAGCAAGTAAACGAAGCAACTCATTGAAAGTGCACCCCCTCTAAATCATATTTTCTTTATTTACATTTAATTTTTATTTTTTTTAATCTTATCTTATCCTATCAATTATTATTCTCGATACTATAAAATTTTTAGATGTTTCATCCGTGACATAGTAATCCTGATTACCAAACATGTTACGATCCTAGTGTGGTGTCCAACTTTCGAGCTGATAATTTTCATGATAAAATCATAGAAAATGAAAATGAAAAAAAAAATTGTAATAAAATACTCTTGATTTAGGTGTCATCTCTGACATCACTGCATTAGGTTTGTTGAACAAAAATCATTTGAAACAGTAAAATGTCCCTGTAACAATAATCCCCTCAGCCCACCAAAAGAAGAAAGGCACCCAATATGAGGAGACATTAATTATTACCAGTAGAAAACTGAAAAATTTATGACAGTCTCCATTACACGCCCGAAATCTGCTACATAAATGACCCCACACACTTCCCTATTCTCCACAAAAGTTTCGGTTATGGATAAAAAGTTCACATTATCCCGTGACCCGATGAGTGAAATACATTTTGAGGGGGGTTTGTCGTGACTCATTGTGCTCACATACTTAGAATACCTTTTTTTTGAAAGCTCCGAGGGATGGCCTATCTCATTGAAACCCACGAGTGAACTTTCTCATCAGAGCATTCCGTACGCCTTTGAGTCAGCATAATTTTATATAGATCATCCAAGCTAGGATTCATCGTGGTTCATTGCTATGCTCACCTACTTGGTTACCCTTTCCCGAAATCTCTACGAGACCACGTATCCCATTCCCATCCTCACACTGAAATTTTTAGATCGAGTGATACATTTACATATAAATATTTACCTGAGACCACCTACCCCATTCAGATACGTGCACCACGTTTGGTGCATGTAATATGTATATATACTAAGTTGATGTCTTATATATAAGTGGCTGCCCACCATTTTTGAATTCTTGAGGTTTAAGGTTCTGAATATTGTGTCTTTCATGAAGGAAACACTGAAGTACCTAGCAGGAATCAAAGGTCCCAGTGGCTATGGTTCAAATTCAACAGCTGAGCAAGTTACTCAAGATTGCATGGGTTTCATTCCTTCTAATCTCACTGCAATTGTCACTGGTTAGTCTCTTTCCCATCTCCAATCGTCAAAAATACCTTTCAAGGACACAATTACACAGGGAAGCAATACGATTCATTTTGTCGCCAAGCAAATTTAATGAGAATCAGACTTAGTTTGTTGTTTGTTATTGATATACACGATCTCAAGAACTTCACGAATTTCATAAGAATGCTTGTGTTGTATCAAATTTATTTTGACAGTGGGGTGTCATCACTCATCATAATTTTGGTTGAACTTCGTGCTTTTGGAAAAAGTTTTCTATGATTCATAATTCTTGAATATCAGATTGATTTCTAACTATAGAAGTCTGATTTTTTTCCCTTTAATAAATAGAGCTTCTGATATTGATTATTTTATGTGATAATGAAGGCGCCACGTCTGGCATTGGGGCTGAAACTGCAAGAGTGATGGCGAAGAGGGGCGTGAGAATAATTATTCCGGCGAGGGACCTGAGGAAGGCAGCAAAAGTGAAAGAAGGAATACTAAAGGAAAGTCCAGCCGCAGACATAATCTTGCTAGAGATTGATTTGAGCTCATTTGCTTCAATTCAGAGATTTTGTTCTGAGTTCTTATCCTTAGGACTGCCCCTTCATATTCTCATGTACGTTTTCGAGTCATCTAGATTTTATTAATCTTGTCCAGTGTCGCTCGACGACTAGGCGATTGGACTAAACATATCCCAAAGTTTATATACATGAAACTATGGAAGAATTTAATTATTTATTTTTTTACTATTTTGCAGAAACAATGCTGGCAAATATTCACCAAAATTAGAGTTCTCTGAAGACAAATTTGAGATCACTTTTGCCACAAACTACTTAGGTATTTTTCTTCTCATTCTCTACATTTATATTTCAACTTATATCAATTAGATCCCTGTACTATAATTTTGTCACAATTTAGGCCACCTCTATCAAATCCGTCACGTTTAACATCAAACGCCGAAGTTGACACGGTTGTAACGTACTAATGGCTTTCCTTCATGGTTATCAAAATAAAGTTGAAAGAAGTGATACAATTGAAAAACTTGTTTTACAAATTAGACTTGTAGAGTGAAAATATTCCAAACTATAGGCACGTAGGATGGCCGTCTAGCATTAGACAAGGTGACAAATTGACAAATTAAATTATAATAATTCAATTAACACATTGAAGTAGAGTGACCTGATTGAAAATCAGGTTAGTGATTGCAAATAAAATTAACACCCAAAAACATGCAGATGTAGTTCTTAAAACTTACTTTTTTAAAAAGTTAAGATTAAATTAGTAGAAAAGTATGTTTTGTTAATAAAAAAAAGTAATTAAAATATTATATTTGGCAAAATAAGTAACTTATATTAGCCCTTTTTAGGAGAATGTGCAATTAAAAAGTAGGAAAAAATTTTGAGTTTATGTATAGAATATTTTATTGTATGAATGTATGGTTGAAAATGTTCTCGTTACAAAAAGAGTTTTGAAATAATAAACACCAAATAGGGGCTTAATTTCATCTTGTTTTTGTTTGGGGCAGGACATTTTCTATTAACAGAAATGTTGTTGGAAAAAATGGTGGAGACAGCAGCAGAAACTGGCATCCAAGGAAGAATAGTGAATGTTTCTTCTGTGATTCACAGATGGGTGAAAAGAGACAATTTTTGCTTCTGCAAAATGCTCAGGCCCAAAAGGTGAAAAAAATCAAATTCTCAGTATTATTGGTATTATTATTTCAGAGTCTAAAATAACATCCTGACCATAAAAAAGGATATAGTCATGCTTAATAACACTGTTAAACAAGAAAGCAGAAAAAAAATACATGTATTGAGCCACATTTTATCAGAGAATTATTTCTCCAAATTGATCAATATTGGAATATATGGCATATTTTATAGCCAAGATAGGATGTATGATATTCTTATCAAGTCAAGCGTACAATACATAAAGATACCACCTCATATGGACATGGTTTATTGGTTATTCTTGCAGGTATAACGACACTCGTGCCTATGCCCAATCAAAACTAGCCAACATATTGCATGCCAAGGAATTATCAAGACAGCTCAAGGTAAAAATGCATAAAAAATGTCCTTTTTTTTTCTTAATCTCTAATCAGACCCTTAAGTAATTCTCTACATATAAGCAGTATTACTGAAACCACCTTTTCAGCCACAAATTTGTCTGTCTATGAAGCAATACAAGAAAAAGAAAAAATTTTTTTTGGTCTCATCATAATGTTTCTGGGAATCTAACAGGCAAGAAAAGCAAATGTAACTATCAATGCAGTGCACCCAGGAATTGTAAAGACTGGAATTATCAGAGAATACAAAGGCTTTATCACAGGCATGCATTACCTTTAGAAGCCACTTTTGATCCATTTGTTTTGTTTTTCAGCATGTTTTGCAATCCAGCAGGGAAATTTAACTAAAGCCACTGCTTTATTTTCAACTTCCAGATTCTTTGTTTTTTATGGGATCCAAATTGCTGAAATCAATATCACAGGTTTGTCTCTGCATTTGTCTCTGTAGCTAAAGATTCATTTAATAGATAAAACCGCTTTTGACCATGTTCGGTTTTGCTAAAAAGTAAGTCAAAGTTATTTCTTTTTTTTCTTTTTTTAACTACAAAAGTCATTTTTCTAGAAAGTAAGTTTGACTTGTTAGAAAAATAACTTTTAGGCTAGGCGACCCTCTTCTTTAAGTGACCTATCAGTCCCTTTCAGTTCAAAAGTGTACAATTAACCATATAATTTTATGCCAACTAGGAATGGCCGTACACACTCTTAGCCCCTGTTTGAGCCACGTTAAAATTTTCATTCGTATTCTTCTACTCATTTTCAATCACACATTCTTCAATAAAATAATATTTTCCATCACATCAATAATTTTTCCTTATTTTTCAACCACACATTCTCAATCAATCTACTATTCCAAAATACATTCTTCCAAAATAATGTGACTCAAACACACCCTTATAATGTAATTATGTTGGGAAAGTTTAAGCCTGTCATTACACATGTAAAAATGGCATGGACAATCCTCTTCTCACCTATCTCAAATAATGTATTGAGTACCAAATCACGCTGCATAGAAAAATAATTTGCACGTGAACCCTAAAAATTTTCTTACTTTTTAACCATACATTCTTAAAAAATCACTATCATAAAAAAAGGGGGCTCGAACAAGGGCCTAATCTTATATAAGAATATTGATTTTCTACTATTGATATTCAATACATGGGCATCTTAGCCTTTATGACAATGTGCAACTTCCATAAACTACAAGGGGGTAAAATGACATGTACCTCGTCTCTCCTTAATTCTTCCTGATATCTGTCATGCAATTAGCAGGGCGCGGCAACCACATGCTACATTGCATTATGCCCACTGATGGCCGGGGTGAGTGGCAAGTACTTTGCAGACTGTAATGAGAGCCGCTGCTCAGCACAGGCAAATGATAGAATTGAAGCACGCAAGCTATGGAAGAAGACAAAAGCTTTAATACACAGGCAATTGCTACAGCCAGCAGGCTAAAATTTGAAGTCTTGTTCCACAAAGAAATCTAGGTAGTTTTGGACATGTAATAAGTAGCCACACAAATGTATATCCAAGGCAGACGGAAATTACATAAGCAGTATACTGTCAGCTTTAGTTGATCCAAATTTCATGACAATAAGACACTATCCGTACAGAATAATGCCAATTTCATATAGTTTTCCAACAATAGCAAATCGTAAGCACAAATGAAGATATTTCTGCTTCTTTCAAGATGAACAATATGGTTCTAAAACTTCAGAAGGCACCATAATAACGCGATGCGCCAGTAGCCATTACTCTTCTGTCGGTGTCGGTGTCAGAGGGCATCCAGTTTGTAAAATGTTAAACCGCCAAACAATGTAATTGCGATTTTATATCAAATTGATTTAAAGAATATGTACTACGAAGCTTGAATCGTGCATCAGTTACACATGCTGACGAACATCAATGCCATGTTTTGCTAAGAATAAAATCAAACCATTTAATAAAATTAACGTAGTATAGTCCAGGACAATCCTTTACCACAAGAAAACACGTGATACATCAGCTATAGTAACTAATGAGGCCACTGCACTCAGTTTTGTGTGCTGCTCAACCACTACTGTGAACATTACATAAGCAAATAAGACTTCATTGATGCTTAAATGGTGAAGCAAGCAGGTACTGCATGTGATGAGTCGTTCTTCAGATTTAAGATCATCCTCATATTTTAACCTGCAAATTATTCCATGTCTTCAGTTATAAACTAATTCAATGTCAAACAAAGGGGGGCACAAAATCTACACCTTTAAAAGTCTATCATCTATATGTTATTGGTCAAGTTATGGAGCCTAATTATTGTCGTTTCGCAAAAGTAGTATGCATATCAACTTCCGCAGTGAGGTCACCATGGGGGTTGAAGGGGTAGGAAGCCCCCCCTCCTGGGGGGTGCCGGGTGGGGGTGGGGGGGAAGCACACTAAACAAAAATTTTATTAAGGACAATTAAGAAATTAGAGTTTTCGTAAATTTCGTCTTGGGAATTTGTGTTCTTTTGAATTTCGTTTTAGAAATTTGACTTCTTGTAAATTTCAATTTTGCCTAATTTATCTTATAAATGGGAAGTCATCAATAGACTTTTGAATATCCATCATATAAAAAAAAAAAGACAAATTAAAGAACATATGTGTGCGATTTTATCTTGTAAACTTCTTTTCATCGTAGTGAATTACTACAACGATAGAAGATGACGTAGTCTTACATTGAGGTAAACCTCTATAAATCTTATTTGTTTTTTCCCTTTCTGTTAGTTGATTGCTTTCGGTGAAATACAATTAGGGTTTTGAATTCTCAACATTGTCTACCACACAAGCTTTGTGCATGATTAATTTATCCATTTCTATTTTGCTAATCAAATGTGTCGATTTTCTGTAGACGTAAGCTGAGTTGGATAAAAGAGTAGGTCACAGAAAGTTGACAACCAAAGTAAAATTCCACCACATCTTAAAAATGAGATGTACATGGACCTTGATGTAGTACATCACAACTACAATTAATGGTTTTACTTTATCGAGGAATTTGTCTTTTTTAATTATCTTTTCTAGTTTTCTTGTATAGTTGTGATAGGACTTTTATCTTTTATTTGATTAGGATTATAGTTTTAATTAGTCTCAAATTCCTAATACTTTAGAAGGAATAATCTTGCCTATAAATATAGGGGTATTGTACACTTTCATATCATCAATTATTATTCAATTAATACATTGCAAGTTATTCCAATATAATTCTTATTTTTCAATTCTTGATGTAGTACATCACAGATGATGAGGCTAAAAAAGAAATAATTCAAGATAATCAAGATGTTACCAACCATGGTACTAAAACAGAAAAAGAAAAACATGTGCAAGTTAAAACTCTGAGACCTGTTGATTCCTTGTATATGAAAACTACAATTGAAAACTTCAAGATTGAGCCACACTCCAAGGATAAACAAGTTGAAGATCAGAAATGTCCAACAAGAGTGGAAGAATTTAAATTTTGCAATCACGAAGGAGTCAAAGGTGAAGATTGTCAAATTGTGAATAAAAATTTATTGTCAAATTGTGAATAAAAATTTTGTTGACTTTTTCTACAGCTTTAGTGTCAAAGAGTTGCATAAAAATAAGGAAAACATGGACGATGAGAATTTGAGTCCGCGTACCAATTCTTTTGTGTTGAAGAAAGCATCGCTAAACATTACAACAAAAGGTGAGAAATATGAAGAATTGAAAATAGCACCAGTGGTCTCTATCGAGAGCAAACTCAATTATGAGAAATCAGATCATGCTTCGTTTATGAAGGAATTCCTCCAGATTGATTGATTTTTTTCTTTTAAAAAACTCGAGGATGAGTTTTATTCAAGTGGATGAAATTGATGTAGTACATCACAATTACAATTAATTGTTTAAGTCTTAAAAGGAATCACGAACCCATGGAGAAACAAGCTGACAAGAATTTGCAAACTTTAAATGCTATCAATGTCAATTGCTTCAACAAGCTTAAAAGACGACAACAGGTGGCTAAAAAGTTTCCTCAAGTCTCAACTAAATTTGGATACACACAAATTATCAAGGATTCTACGAAAATCTGTCGACAAAATATAAAAGAGTCCAATTTGAAGCGCAACAAAATTTTTAAAACACGATGCACTATCAACAACAAAGTATGCAAAGTGATAATAAATCATAAGAGTAGTCATAACTTGGTGTCCAAAGCATTGGTGAAAGCTTTAAATTAAAAAACTGAAAAATACTCATCTTGCTATCCAGTTTCACAGAGGCAAAGAAACTCATGAGATTATATATAACGTGGTAGATATGGACGATTGTCATGTACTTTGGGGACAATCATGGTACTATGATGTAGATGTCACTTACATAGGTCGAGATAATAGATGTGTTTAGGTGGTAGAATAAAAAGATTGCCTTGGTGTCATGTGATGAGCAATTTATGAACGACAAAGAGAAAAAGGCTTATAAGGCAGATGATGAGGCTAAAAAAGAAGTAATTCAAGATAATCAAGATGTTACCAACCATGGTACTAAAACAGAAAAAGAAAAACATGTACAAGTTGAAAATCCGAGACCTGTTGATTCCTTGTATATAGAAACTACAATTGAAAACTTCAAGATCGAGCCGCACTCCAAGGATGAACAAGTTGAAGATCAGAAGTGTCCAACAGGAGAGGAAGAAATTAAATTTTGCAATCACGAAGGAGTCAAAGGTGAAGATTGTCAAATCGTGAATAAAAATTTTGTTGACTTTTTCTACAGCTTTAGTGTCAAAGAATTGCATAAGAATAAGGAAAACATGGACGATGAGAATTTGAGTCCGCATACCAATTCCTTTGTGTTGAAGAAAGTATCACTAAACATTACTACAAAATGTGAGAAATATGAAGAATTGAAAATAACATCATTGGCCTTTATCGAGAGCGAACTCAATGATGAGAAATCAAATCATGCTTCGTTTATGAAGGAATGCCATTTACAAATTATTCGTAAAGAAAATATAACAAGCATGATATGAATAAAGTTGATTTTGAAGAATGCAACTGAAGAATATAATGGCGTTTATTGAGCACATCAAGAAAGTCATTTTTTTCAATACCTGTATTTGCAGAAATTTTTGAGTATTTTCCTCCAATTAATTGATTTTTTTCTTCTAGAAAACTCGATGATGAGTTTTATTCAAATGGAAGGGATTGATGCAGTACATCACAACTATAATTAACAGTTTTACTTTATCCAGGAGTTTGTCTTTTTAATTATCTTTTCTAGTTTTCTTGTATAGTTGTGATAAGATTTTTATCTTTTATTTGATTAGGATTATAGTTTTAATTAGTCTCAAATTCCTAATACTATTAGAAGTATGGAATAATCTTGCCTCTAAATATAGGGGTATTGTACACTTTCATATCATCAATTATTATTCAATCAATACATTGCAAGTTATTCCAATATAATTCTTATTTTTCAATTCTTATTACAAGAATTTCATAAACGCTTCCGCACCCGTCCCAAATTTTCAAATACCAACATTATGTTTGAAATAGATATTTTAGTTGTTAAGAATGTATTGGTTGAGCATATACATTCATATCAAGGTTTACTCTTCCCCATACCTTTAAATGTGAGGAGCGACAAACGGATGAAGCAAATCCAGGAGATAGAATTGCTTGTCCTTTGCCAACCTTTCTGGAGTTGTGGGTAGATTCACCGGGATGAATCTCCTTTTCCTTGACCACAGGTTCACTTCTATGATCATTTGAAACTGATGCTACTGGGGCTGATGGAGAGATCATTGAAGAATCTAGATCAAGAAAGGGAACATGATTAGTGGTTACTGTATATTCATTATACCTATACTTAGAAACCTTATGATCACCACAAATACAAAGGACTCAAAACATCATTTTCTTTTACATAATTGTGTCACATACTGCAAGAACAAGCAATAGGAATATGGACCTTTTTCTTTCTCCACAATTTTTTACCAATCTCAAGAATATTAAAAAGGAGACGTGCAAGATACAAGGCCATACCACGTGCTACAATTTCTTGGAATTTCTCTCTCATGGTTCTGACAAATTTGAACAGTCCGTTGATTTTATTCAGCTCACCGATCAGCTCTCTTGTGTCATTCAAAGGGCGAATGCAATCAAGCACTTGACGTCATACAGAAAGAAAAATGTTAAGGTTTTTTGTTTGTTGGAAATCAGCAAGTGAATGAAGTTCACATTCCTTACATGTGTAAATATCATTCTCATGATGAATGACAAAGGAGTACTGATCATTTGGGTTCTCCGGATTAATGTTTGAAAATATGAATTTCACACCAAGGGAGAGAGGGAGAGAGGGAGAGAGAGAGAGAGAGAGAGAGAGAGAGAGAGGATGAGGAACAGTTATTATCTTCCCCCCCTTTGTTGAAAGTAATATGTACAAGTCTTCAACAATTCCCTTGAATTATTTACCATGACAACAATCGATACGGAAACCAAGGAACCTATTGTACCATGAAATGGCCTCTTCTATTTGTTCTTTATGCTCACTGTTCTGATTGCGTTTTCTTCATTTGCTGCCAAAGCTTTTCTCCAAGACAGAAAATAAAATAAAAGGTCAGCAGCAGATGATGAGGGTAGAAATATTTCATCAAGAGCATTGATTTGAAATATTTACATATAACGAACAAAGCATTAGATAAATCTAAAGGCAATCCCAGAAAGGAAGAGATTCAGATAAAGGAAAACAATATCCAGTCATTGGTATCTACCAAACAGAGGATGGAAACTAGAAATGGAAGAGGAGGGAAGGGAAAGTAAAGAAAGAGAGAATTATTTTCATTCTAATTTACTGTTATACCTTATTTCTTAATCTACAAACTTTTGTACAAGATATCGAGTCCCTCATGGCCATCCTCTTTGCCTATTTGCGAGTCTTCACTGCAAAAGGGAGGGAAAGGGGGAGGAGAAGAAGTAAACATGCTCAATGAAGTTCATATCTTCATCAAATAAACGTTAACAAGAACAAACATAGAAATTTAGGAATCTCAAAAAACCAATAACATATGAGCCACCTTAATCCTTTTAATTGACAATTCATGTTTAATGATACAGTACAAAGATATATGAACAGAAAGATGAACTAAATTACTCTAATGTAGAAGACAAAACAAGGAAAAAGACAGCATCTGCAGTCGAGAAGTATTAATCAGCTTAGAAAAAAAATTGCAAGTTCTTTCTTTCTTTCGTTTTTTCTTTTTAATCTATTCCTGGTAAGATAACTTTCTAACAATTGCAAGAACCAGAGCCACTCAGTTGCCCTCCAAATCAAAGTCACTAGCTTTTCCTAAAAAACAGGTTTCAGCTCCAGACCTCAGAGTAAAATATATTTAACCTGTGTCATTGAGGTGATTGATAATCAACATCAAGGGTATTTTGTTATTTTCACAGATAGAATCATTGTCTCCAATCAACATATGAATCATTAAGGTGCTTGGTTCTTCACTCACGAATGCATCTTAAGACTTAAGTGCTCTGGTTTTAAAGGGTATACTCAGTGTCTTATATTATTTTAAGAATAACTTTTTTCTAGCAACCTCAAGTAAAATAATCCAACAATCAAGTGGAAACGGGCAACAATAACCATGCTAAAAATCTAAATAAGATCCAGAGAATCTGCACTAATTTCTTTTGATCATACAATAAACCAAGACATACGGCTTTCATCTCCCATGAGCAAAACCCATCTAAAGTTCCACAACTACAAGGTTTCTCAAAGCATATAATATTTTGTTAGCAATATCAAGGCTTGTAATTATCAAACTAGTGTAACAGACAGACATTTGCAATACAGTTAAAACACAAAAATGTTTTCCTTCTTTCTTCCAAATATGTTGCCGAAAAACCAACAATTTTGACAGTTATATAAATATGCAACGAAAAGGACACTAGAACTTGTGCACAGCCACACACACCCACAGAGAGAGAGAGAGAGAGAGAGAGAGAGAGAGAGAGAGAGAGAGAGAGAATCCTCAGCTTCTCTTAACTCAGTTTAAGCTTCCCCAATCTTTCTGATAGAGTACAATAACAAAATTAAGGAAAAAAAATCAGAACTTTGACGTAATCAACAAAATAAGTAGATCCCACAGGCCACAACCTAAAGAATTCCTAATATAGACCTCACAACTACTTCTAGCTAATAAAAGCAATATTCTTTACCAATTAAGCAAGACGTATATAAACCTTAAAGAAGTAATTAAACCCAAAATACAACCAAAAATTTGTAAGTTTAAAAAATGTGATTAAAAAATTCGCCTTGAAGATGAATGGCTTGTTGGGCTTTGGACTTGGCCGAATCGTAGAGATTCCGATTGGAGATAACGGTGGAATCGATCCCCTGCAGCCGAATGGGGATTTCTCTCTCGCAAATTAATCGAGAGGGTTTTTGCTATAGCTACACCGATACAGCCCCTGACGATAGGGGCCACGAATTTTTTATTGGACATGGCCCCGTGATACAAATAGCAAAACTCTAATCGGAATTCTACCATTCGAGTTCGTACATTGTTCTCTCCTTCGCTCTGCATCTGCATTTATGGGAGAATTTTGTCTTCTGCCTGCGAATTTGTGGATCACTGAAGAGAGGATTTCAACTGAATGATGAAAGATAGAATTTGTTTAGCCCGCCAGTTTAGCTCCGCCTTTGCTAAACATTGTTTACTAGCACACATTTACTTTTTAATCACACAATTTTTAAAAAATACTGTTCAAAATTCTATCGCTTCTTCCAATATGGAAGACAAACGCGCACTTATTTTGCTTTATTTTCAAGTAGTTGTACATTTTTATTTTTTTTCTGGTTGTACCTGTTTGGCTAAGCTTGAAAAGTACAAATGTCAATTAGGCTCGTGACTCGACCCGATAAAAGTCCGAGTCAGCTCAACTCATAGCTCGTGTCCACCAAGCCAAGGCTCGCGTTGAGCTTCATTTTTCGGCAACTGCCTGAGCCTTAGTCGTCCTGGTTCGTGTGACATACCACTTTTGGCTCGAAAAAAGGAGAGTTGTAACTTTTTAAAATTTATAATTAGTATAAATTGCACAAAATTTATATTATTAAAAAGAATTAGAATTTCATGAAGAAAAAAAAACGAACAAGTTCGACTCGACTCGGCTCGACACGGCCCGGCCGGGCCTAACTCAGGCTCGATAAGGCCACAACCTAAAGCTCAAACCAAGCCTCGATTTTTCATTCGAACTTTACCCCAAGTCAAAAAAGTTCGAACCATTTTTTGCACGGGTCGTGCACAAGCCGCTAGAGTCGCGAGTCTTAGATCATGAACCAGCTTGATTTGGATCATTTACATGGTTATTGAAAAGTCACAAATTTTTGTGGGAAGTATTAAGAAAAAATAAATAAATTAGGATTTGTCAATTCACAATTTTGTTGAGAC
The DNA here is from genome assembly GCA_903798255.1 of Fraxinus quadrangulata. Classification (NCBI taxonomy): domain Eukaryota; kingdom Viridiplantae; phylum Streptophyta; class Magnoliopsida; order Lamiales; family Oleaceae; genus Fraxinus; species Fraxinus quadrangulata. The sequence goes on from CAIGRB010112896.1 coordinate 37,319, forward strand.
GATAGTGGTTTAGGTCTTTCTATAATATTGAGGTCGTGAAATCTAAATTCAAAATAGTATCGTAAAGAATGTAAGGTCTTGAATGAGTATTAATTTTATGATCAGTTAATTACTTATTAATATTATTTAAAGAAAGATAATGACACTACGTAAGAAGTTTATTTTTGAGAAAAAATTGAATTCAATATTACTTTTTGTTGAATATTCTTGTTGGCTAGATTGCATCGCATGATAGTACCTGTAGAAAAATGTGTTTTTGGATAATGTATTGAATGTGCGATGAAAATGAGAAAATTATCGTTAACAAGATTTGTAAGCATTATAAGCAATAATGTCAAGAGCGTCGTTATCTTAATACTGAAATCACTATGGAATCATTACAATAATTTCCTATACATTTTACATTTTTATGTATATTAAGTAGTTTTACTATGTTAAACAACCAATTAATGAACCAAGAATGTTTGCCTATCTTTCACCAATTTAGTAGTATGAACTCGCATTTTGAATTTGTTAGGTTTTTAGTGTTAGCAATTATGCGGACAAAATGACTAATTTGTAACGTGTTGTCAAAGTCAAGAACTTAGGGTGCAATGTAAAAATTGGTGTATGAGGTTTAGGGTTCGAGCATGAAAATGGGAGAAATACGGCGCCGTATTTTCGCTAGTTTCTTGCCCAGTTAGCTCTCGAGCGACAAAAGCAGAATGCTTCTCACCTGTCCTGTGCTCTCACTCGAGCGACAGGTCGATCCGAAAAATCTTAGTTTGCTGTTTTGAAGTATTTTTTTCGGGTACATTCAACCTAATTACCATATTCTATAAATACCTAAGCCTTTGCAGGAAATTGGTGGTGGTTGTTCATTGTGCCTCTTTGCTATAATCTATTTTCTCTTAATTTTATACAACAACAGAATTGGGGAAAACATCAAATCCATTGAATCCATAACACCTACTTCCTAAACACTTTTGGGAAGGTACTTTCTCAGTTGAATTTCAAAGGCTACTGGAGGTTAAGAGAGGTTGGACTACAAGCGTAGGAAGATCACAAGGCCTTGGAGCAAGTTATTGAAATTCTACTTGGAAGAGACAATTGCAAAAGTTCTTGAAGCAGATCTTGGAGCAGGTCTTGGAGTAGACCTTGGAGTTAGCAGGAAATAGATAGAGAAGTCTAGTTGAGTTGACTAGATAGCATTTGACTATGACTTGAAAGCTCAAGAGTGGCTAACCAAGAGGGAGTGAATTGGTTATTAAAACTTTTTCGTTAATATCACAAATTTTACTATAATAAGTGAACAACTAAACGAACACAACTAAACACAAAAATATAAATAAGTGGGACAACGTAATTTGCACAAATTGAAAGCGTTAAATAAAAGGGATAGAGTGCAAACGATATAGTTATGGAGGTACTTCGCTCTGCATCTGCATTTATGAGAGAATTTTGTCTTCTGCCTGCGAATTTGTGGATCACTGAAGAGAGGATTTCAACTGAATGATGAAAGCTAGAATTTGTTTAGCCCGCCACTTTAGCTCCGCCTTTGCTAAACATTGTTGACCAGAAGACATTTATTACTTTTCAGTCACACTTTTATTTTTTAAATACTGTTCAAAATTCTATTGCTTCTTCCAATATGGAAGACAAACGCGCACTTATTTTGCTTTATTTTCAAATAGTTGTACATTTTTTTTCCTGGTTGTACCTGTTTGGCTAAGCTTGAAAAGTACAAATGTCAATTAGGCTCGTGACTCGATTCGAAAAAAGTCCGAGTCAGCTCAACTCATGGCTCGTGTCCACCAAGCCAAGGCTCGCGTTGAGCTTCATTTTTCGGCAACTGCCTGAGCCTTAGTCGTCCTGGTTCGTGTGACAAACCATTTTTGGCTCGAAAAAAGGAGAGTTGTAACTTTTTAAAATTTATAATTAGTATAAATTGCACAAAATTTATATTATTAAAAAGAATTAGAATTTCATGAAGAAAAAAAAAAGGAACAAGTTCGACTCGACTCGGCTCGACACGGCCCGGCCCGACTTAACTCAGGCTCGATAAGGCCACAACCTAAAGCTCAAACCAAGCCTCGATTTTTCATTCGAACTTTACCCCAAGTCAAAAAAGTTCAAACCATTTTTTGCACGGGTCGTGCACAAGCCGCTAGAGCCGCGAGTCTTAGATCGTGAACCAGCTCGATTTGGATCGTTTACATGGTTATTGAAAAGTCACAAATTTTGGGGGGAAGTATTAAGAAAAAATAAATAAATTAGGATTTGTCAATTCACAATTTTGTTGAGACGATAGTGGTTTAGGTCTTTCTATAATATTGAGGTAGTGAAATCTAAATTCAAAATAGTATCGTAAAGAATGTAAGGTCTTGAATGAGTATTAATTTTATGATCAGTTAATTACTTATTAATATTATTTAAAGAAAGATAATGACACTATGTAAGAAGTTTATTTTTGAGAAAAATTTGAATTCAATATTACTTTTTGTCGAATATTCTTGTTGGCTAGATTGCATCATATGATAGTACCTTTAGAAAAATGTGTTTTTGGATAATGTATTGAATGTGCGATGAAAATGAGAAAATTATCGTTAACAAGATTTGTAAGCGTTATAAGCAATAATGTCATGAGCGTCGTTATCTTAATACTGAAATCACTATGGAATCATTACAATCATTTCCTATACATTTTACATTTTTATGTATATTAAGTAGTTTTACTATGTTAAATAACCAATTAAGGAACCAAGAATGTTTGCCTATCTTTCACCAATCTAGTAGTATGAACTCGCATTTTGAATTTGTTAGGTTTTTAGTGTTATCAATTATGTGGACAAATTGACTAATTTGTAACGTATTGTCAAAGTCAAGAACTTAGGGTGCAATGTAAAAATTGGTGTATGAGGTTTAGGGTTCGAGCATGAAAATGGGAGAAACACGGCGCCCTATTTTCATTAGTTTCTCGCCCAGTTAGCTCTCGAGCGACAAAAGCAGAATGCCTCTCGCACGCCTGTCTCTGAGCTCTCGCTTGAGCGACAGGTCGATCCGAAAAATCTTAGTTTGCTATTTTGAAGTATTTTTTCCGGTACATTCAACTTAATTACCATATCCTATAAATACCTAAGCCTTTGCAGGAAATTGGTGGTGGTTGTTCATTGTGCCTCTTTGCTATAATCTATTTTCTCTTAATTTTATACAACAGCAGAATTGGGGAAAACATCAAATCCATTGAATCCATAACACCTACTTCCTAAACACTTTTGGGAAGGTACTTTCTCAGTTGAATTTCAAATGCTGCTGGAGGTTAAGAGAGGTTGGACTACAAGCGTAGGAAGAGCACAAGGCCCTAGAGCAAGTTCTTGGAATTCTACTTGGAAGAGACAATTGCAGAAGATCTTGAAGCAGATCTTGGAGCAGGTCTTGGAGTAGACCTTGGAGTTAGCAGGAAATAGATCGGGAAGTCTAGTTGAGTTGACTAGATAGCATTTGACTATGACTTGAAAGCTCAAGAGTAGCTAACCAAGAGGGGGTGAATTGGTTATTAAAACTTTTTCGTTAATAGCACAAGTTTTACTATAATAAGTGAGCAACTAAACGAACACAACTAAACACAAAAATATAAATAAGTGGGACAACGTAATTTGCACAAAGTGAAAGCGTTAAGTAAAAAAGATAGAGTGCAAACGATATAGTTATGGAGGTTCGATCGAATGCAATGATCTACGTCTCCCGTTACCAAGCTCTCCGACACGAGTAAGGCCTTTATCACTATATTGATTGACTTATAGTGCAATCCAAACCTTTACAACGCTTCCGATGACTTTCAACTAAGGAGTATCGATCCTTTTACAACGTTGAGCTTTTCGGGACCTCAGCATGACCCACACTTATTGAGCTTTACGGGACCTCAATATGACACTTGATTCAAAAGAGTTTTACAAGTGAAACATTCTCTTCTTAGTAAATGATGAGTACAAGATTAAATATAAGAAGAGAAGTAGGCAAACACTTTAATAAATAGCAATGAATGTAACTCAAATGTTTTGTGTGAAAATCTTTGATATATAGAATGCTTTTCAAGAATTGATTTTTATAAAGGATTTTTCAAGAGCAAAAATGATTTGATAATAAGTGATATGATAGATCAATGTTAACTCAAAGAGTATCAAATTAAATGTCCAAAAATTATTTTTACAAATGGTCGGTGAGTTGGTATTTATAGCAGTTGAAAAATGCCAAAGTTTTTATCCAACTGGACAATCAACCGGACGTCCAGTTTAGAACAAGATTACCCAACTTATCGTTAGAACAACTCTGTCAGAACGGTCAAAAAAGTGACAGCTGCTGGCGAACCGGATGTCCGGATGACCAGGTTTGGTCCGGGTTATTTTATTTTTTTTGTTTTGTTTGCAATCAATGACGTTTTTCCCTAATTTTTCAAAGTGGATTTGTTTTAATAGTTTTCAAGAAATAGGTAGGAAAAACTTCAATTTGAAAATTTATTTTGTGCAAACATTTTTCGTCTCGCAAACTTTTGTCGTATACGAGAAAACCGTTACTTGAGCTCTCAAAGTGTCATTGCCAAAAATTAAAATGATTTACCTTTACAATTAAGCCAATAGAAGTCTAGTTACAACGTCTTCAATAATTTTGATGTGAGTGCTCGATTTGTTGCTTGATTCAAAGTGACGTAAAGCTAGTCTCAACGAGTACTTGATCGATCTCTTTATTTGAGTTTCCTTGTCTTATCAATTTCTCGTTCAATGGTTTTGTCTCAATTCTTGCCAATCATGAAATCAATTTAAATAGTGAATTAGAGATAAAAATAAATTGTTTGTTATAATCAAAACGTATGATTTGACCATAGGTCAACATGATTCACTCTGTATTGTCTATAGTGGAGGTAATTGGCTTAGTCCCCAAGTTTTTATCCAGTTGGATTTCTCTGTCATCAATATTGTGTTATTTACTCCTTTCTTTATTACTCCGACAATTCAACATAGGTATATGCATTCATCAAACAAGCTTTAGAACTCATTGAGTCCCTTACAAATTTTTAGGTATATGCATTCATCAAACAAGCTGTAGAAAACATTTTGAACCTTACAACACGAGTTCATTATTGCAGTATCGAAACAACAATGGATTGTTACAATCATTACGTGCACATTTTACACTTTATGTCTCTAGACGATATTATTGGCTATAAATGACATTTTTAACAATCATAAGTTAATTTGGTATGATGAAAAAGTTGACATTAGATACATCACTATAGTGAAGAACACAAAACAAGTGTTAATCAATGAATCAAGATTGTTTGCCTATCTTTCACCATTTCTAGGAGTATGAGCTCACTTTTCAAACTAATTGAGTCTCTTTACAATATTTATAGGTACGCATATTGCTCAAATAATCCTATGCAATAGTTTTGAGCCGTAATGATGTGATGACCATTATTGTAATACTAAAACGATAATATAGTTGTTACAAATATTACATGCACATTTTGGACTTTTCATGTCACTAGAAAACATTATTTACTATAAATAACATATTTAATGATCATACGTTAATCTGGTAGGATGTAAATTTTAACATTATGTACATTAAGGATTTCACTATAGTAAACAACATAGAAACAAATGACTGAATTGAGATAATTTCCTATCTTTCGCCATTTCTAGGAGTGTGAACTCACTTTTCAAACTATGTGTAAAATTTATACGCATGTGCATCGGACAAATAAGTATTTTCAAGTATTTTGAGTTGTGACGACTTGATAGTCTATCGTAGTTCTGAAATGACGATGGAGTTGTTACGATCATTACATGTACATTTTGTACTTCACGTCTCAAGACAATATTATATATTTAACATTCATAGGTTATTTTACAATGATGGAAAAGTTCCATTATGTACGTTAAGTAGTTTAACTAAAGTACATAACATGAAAACAACTAATAATCAATTAAATATCTTTCACTATTCTAGGAGTGTGAACTCATTTCGAATTTATAGTCTCTTTACAACATTTTTATGTGTATACATTGGTCAATAAGACTTCACAAGTATTTTGAGCTTTAATGACACGGATGTCATTATCGACGTATTACATTGACAATGCAGTTACTGCGATCATTTTATACTTTTCACGTCTCGAGAAAAAAACATTATTTGATATTAGTAGCATTTTTGAAGATCACGATATTAGTAACATTTTTTTAAAGATTGTTTGCCTCTCTTTCACCATTCTAGGAGTATGAATTTAGTTTTCAAACTCATTGAGTCTCTTTACAACATTCCTGTGTGTGAATTGGTCAACTAGCCTTTGCAAGCATTTTGAGCCATAGCGATACTCATGTTGTTGTTGTAGTACTGATAAGACAATGGAAACGTTACAATTATCACTTGCATGTTTTTCACTTTTCACGTCTCGAGACAATATTATTTGCTATAAATAGCATTTTTAATGATCATACGTTAATTTGGTATGATGAAAAAGAT
>CAIGRB010112896.1:44429-63984 GCA_903798255.1 Fraxinus quadrangulata
AGTGATAAATTAAAAGGGGTGTTTTAATTTATCGATTTTGATTAGATCAAAATAATAATTTACATCGTTAGGCATCGTGATTGGGAACCTAATGGGTCACACACAAAAGAGAACCAGAAGAATGAAATTTACCAATTAATTAATTGACAAGTGTTGGATAATTAATTAATTGAGTTGCTTATTAATAGGCCCGAATTAATTGATTGGATTAATTAATTCATGGACCGGATTTAATTAATTTGATTAATTAAATATTAGATCGGGTTAAGTTTAAGAGACGGGCCGGAGACGGGCCGAGCCCACTTGATCTTATATTAATATGTTACTAGAGTTTGAGAATTGTAGGGATTTTTTTCATTATTCTTGCTAGCACAAGAAAAGAAATCACAGCCGTCATTCTTGTTCTCTGTGTGGATCACCATTGGAGGCTGGACAATTGGACAGTTTGGATTGCAGATCGTGATCGTTGGAGTTCAAGAAAAAGAAAAGGAGTTTGCAGAATTCATCAAAGGTATAATTTCAATCACAGTTTCTATCTAAATACAAATCAGATCCTTGTATGGGAATTGAAATTGTTTATTTTCCGCTGTGCATGATTAAGTAAATTCTCAATATATTTTTCTCTATCCAAGGAGTGCAAATTCATTTTTCGAACTCATTGAGTTTCATTTTACAGTATTTCTAAGTGCATTGATCAAATAAGCATTTGCAAGCATTTTGAGTTGTAACGACGTGGTTATAATCATGTTAGTAATAAAATGACAATGGAGTCATTACGATTACTATGTGCACGTTTTGGTAGTTTTCACATTTTGTGATAACATTATTTGTTATTAATAACTCTTTTAAAGATCGTATATTAATTTCGCACGATAAAACTTGACATCATATATATTAAGTGGTTTCACCATAGTAAACAAAATAGAAACAGCTATCAATAAATAAATCGAGATCGTTTGCCTATCTTTCACAATTCTGGAAATATGAACTAATTTTTTGAACTCATTAAGTCTCTTTACAATATTTATAGGTTGTTCACCGACCAAAATGAATGAGAACTAATGAAAATCTCTCGACTGGTTTTGTAACACAACTAGCATCCAAAAACTAGTTGTAAAAGGCTAGAAATATGTTCCACTTAATTCAGCTAGTCATCAAGACTCTTTAAGTACGCTGTGTTGCATAGCTGGGTTATTTTCCCCAAAGCGATGTTGCTCCAGTACAATATAATAGAAAACTAGACTATTCTACTAAAAATGACCATTTACTATCATTCACGACACAGTTACTGTCATAAATGACAAATAAATGTCGTGAATGGTAGTAACTGCCATTACAACAAATATCTATCAAGATATTATCAGTCTAGCAAATTGTGATTTCCATTTTGATGCATTCTCCACATGAGTTGAGATTCCCTGTCCAATTTTTACCGCATTCAATTAATTGTTGACATATCATTTTTTAATTAACATGTCGTCTCAAATTACCCACCAAATTGATGGCATATTAATTTAAAATAGCGTGTCAATAATTAATTGGGTGCACATAAAAAATTGGATGTCAGATCTCAACTCTTCTCCACATGCACATTTCAACTTCGACTTGTATTGTTAGTGATATTTTTCAAATATTTACACTCAAAGTTTAGAAACTGCACAACAAGGTACAATCCAGAATATAGATTAAAATTTCAATAGAACACACTAAGGTTTTAGTTTGGTATTGCTATAAATTTCAATAGAACCAGTTTTAGCTGTGCTCAACGGTTTAATTAAGTGTTTGGTAAACTTTTATGATTTTTCTCAAAATTAGCATTTGATTGTGTGGTAAAAAAATTTTTTTTGCTTTATTAATGTATACGTTTACTATAACGAACATTGTTTATAATGATCTCCTTGCATATTATTACTGTTATAAAGTAAGAAATTGTAATAATAAATAATATTATTAAGCACCTATTTGATTTAGCTAAAGAAGTTGATAAAAATCGAAATTAAAGTCAACAATTAACTTTAGCCTCGCATTTCATAGAACTTAAATTTTTATCAACTTTACTTCAATACATTTCATTAACTTTAATTAAAATTTACTAAAATTTTGATTTTGACCGAACGGCTAAATATCTATCTAAGACAGTATATTATATAGTAAATTTAAAAGGAAAAAAAGAATATAGATTAAATCGAAGAATTTATAATTTTTAAAAATAAATTTGACATATCAATGGCCAAGGAAAAAAAAAAAAGAATGTTTATGTGAATAATGGTAGAGACTTTGTTATTCTGAATAGTGAATACCAACAAACTTAGGTCGACAGCAAATTAATTAATTGATTTCATGTAGGAATATAGATTCATTCATAATTATTTTTTTCTAAGCTAACACTTAAAATAACTGCAAATATTGTTTGATAATAAAAAGTTTGGCTCTAAAAGAAATACCAAATGGGCCTAACATACAAAATATTACGTATCACCAATTGTAATAATGAATAACAATTATAAGTTTGAAATATAAAAAATATTAAACAACACAAATTTATTTATTTATTTTTGGTAAATGCCACCTATGTATAGGTTAGAGACTGACTGGATGTTAAAAAGAAATGAAGAACTCTGTGGAGTGGACAAATTTGAACCCTACTTAAAGATTTGAACTTTAAAGACATCATCTCCACTGATCTCCTGTTGATCCTCCTGTATTTGCTTTGCTGAAGTTACAACTGAACTGGTACAGTCATGCACCTCGATCAATTTTAGAGTTTCAATTTCTCCGATACCACTGGGGATCTCCTTCATACAATATAACTCCTTAATGACTAGGCGCTCAAGTAACGGGAAGTGGATAGAGTCAGCTATCCAATACACCAGATCAATATTTTCAAGTTGCAGAAATTTCAATTGAACAAATTCTCCTTCAGTTGGTTTCCACTCTTCGCCTAAGAAAGCATGGTGTTTCAATTTGAGCACTTCGAGTTTGGGCACTGAACCGACAGCCATCATATCTTCCCAAGGAAGTTTGCAGCCACGTAAAGTTAACTTCTTAAGCGAAAGCGGGAAAGTGAATATACCAGGCTGGAGAGGCTGACCATAAAAGAAGCACTTCAACGTTTCGAGGTTACGTAGTTGTCCTAGATTATTGAGACAGTAGTATTTCCAATCCACCCGTTTACCTGTATAAGAGATTTCCAGTTTCTTTAGATTCGGAATTCTTCTGACAACCTCCTTAGTGCATCTGAAATTTCTTATGCAGCACAGTGTGTGTAGATATTCAAGAACAATAATAGAATCTTCCCCATCTATTTCTGCACTAGGAGGATCGGAAAGATTTACGTTTCCAAACAACTGGACATGTCTTAATTCTGTCATGTTCCATATTTCTGGTGGTAGTTGTACCGAGGCATCAATATACAGAATCAAGGTTTGTAAATTTCGAAGTTCGTATATTGATTCAAGAGGCCATCTCTGATTACATCTGCCACTGAGGTACCGCAAATTAACTTGTCGTATTATTTCATCTGGCAAGTTAATGCGATATTCTAGGCCTGTATGCAATACTCTAAGCAGACTACAACTCGCAAATACTGGAAGATTTAGACGGCCATCAACAAATAAAGAAGACTGCACGAGCGAGATAGGTAGGTTTATGCAACGAAAATAGAGAATCTCTCGGTCTCTATGAATACTTACCCGGTTCACGTTGATGCCTCTTGGAATTCTATCGAAATTCTCATTGATGACATGAAAAAAGTTCTCGCTTTCAGCTTCTCTCTTGCATAGATCCCGTAAGAGATCATGAACCTTGCATATTTTAATTTTGCCATCCCAGCTCCGCTCAACAGCCAAAACAAGATTTCTATCAACAAGATCCAACAAATATTCATATGCAACGTCTTCCAAACTCTTGGACTTTACTGGTTGTAGAATTCCTTCGGCAACCCATAACTTGACAAGCATGGCGACACGGATATTAAAATCTTCTGGGAAAATTCCCATATAGAGTAAACAACCTTTCATATGATGAGGCAAACGTTTGTAACTTAATGATAGTACTTTTAAGCACTGTTCATCATTTGAAGATATTGTTGAGCTCAGATTTTCCAAAACCTTTCTCCAATAATGTTCTGTTTTGATGGCCTTCGAGAGGAGCCCTCCAATAACAACAATCGAGAGTGGAAGCCCTCGACAATTTTGGGAAATTTTCTTCCCAATTTCATCCAGTTCAGGAGGGCAGCAACTCTCATGGCCAAACACCTTGTCACGAAATAACTTCCAACTTTCACAGTCATTCAGAAAACGCACATGATGAAGTGGAGGACAAGAGTTGGCATGATCAGCCACCTCCTTTAACCTTGTAGTCAATATGATTCGACTTCCATTATTGTCATTTGAAAATAATCGTTTCACATCATCCCATGCCTTCTTATCCCACACGTCATCTAGAACAATGAGATTCATCGAATCTAAAATATCTAATATAAGTTTCCGCTCATTATATTCTTGAGATACAGTTACCCAACCACGAATATAAAAATGATCTTTAATAGATAAATCATCATACATATTTCTGGCCATAGTTGTCTTACCGATTCCACCCATCCCAAGAATGGAGAGAAGTTGAAGTTTTGATGATCCCGTAGTCAGCCGAGTCCTGATCTCGTCGAGTTCATCATCAAGACCCACCATCGTGCTCTCGCCACTGAGAGTAGGTTTAGACGAGACAGCATCCACCGAAGTCCTTGGCTGCAGATCTTGCATATCAATCTCGTCCTCAATCTTCATCACCTCTTGCTTAATTGAATGTATTTCTTCAATTACTTTCTCTAAGGCCTGATTGAAGGTTGTGGAGTTCTCAACAGCAAAAATTGCTGATTTTGAAAGAAGTTCATCAACAAGGTGCGATTCTACGATATCTGCAGCTCTGTATGCTACATCTCTGATTTGACTCTCCAAACGTTCTACTTTGTCGTCACATTTATGTAAAGAATTTTCAAGAAAATTCTGTAAAAAAGTAGCTTCTTGAAGAAGGGCTTCAATTTGCTGTTTATCAGGAATCAGATGGTGGTGTAGGTTCTGCTCAATAGTGTTAGCTAGAGAAATAAGGGCAGCAAAAGCCATTTCTGATATCTTCTTACAATGCTGAAAGATGGAAAATGTAAGAAATGAGAGAGTTGGGATGTTCAGCAAAATTAGACCTGCAAAATATATTAGCATTGATTCCCCAAAACAAAAAACAACTTGCGATTTATTTAATTGAATATCAGGCTGGTAAGAAGATTTTTTCAAGAATATTCGTTGTATAACAGATTTTTATAAAAAGTTTAAGCAGATTTTGATAAAAGTTGATGAGACGAGAAGTTGATAAAATTTGTGGATTACATAAAATGTGTAATTAAAATTAAAGTTTGATAAATATAAAAATTCATTAAATTTATCTAAGTTTTATCAAAGTTATTTTTCATAGCTATAAATTTGTCGTCTTGACCGTTTATCAATTAAACTTAGAAATTTTTTTGTTAAAACAATTTGTTTATCGAAGGATACATGATTGGTCCAGATTATAAGAATTGAACATTATTTTGTTAAAATAAATTATGACAGATTGACAGTCACAAGGATAATGAAAGAAAATTTTAAATTATTGGACTTGTTTACATCTCATTTCACTAATTAATCAGATAGTGACTTTAGTTAACAATTTTTTTCATTAAGTTAATTAGATATGTAATTTGAGAGTTGGGGCATTAAGCACAATTATACCAACAAATTATATAAGCATTGTTACAGCAACTAATTAGCAACTTGCAATTTCTTAATTCAGTAACGGGCTGGAAAAGTAGCTAGACTTCAAAGAAGCCCTCTATATAAATGTGATGAAAAGTGAATTTGATGTATAGCAATCGGCCCCTCCTTCCAGCGTCAATTGTTGATGACAAAAAAAATTGTGACGCCTTTTTTTTTTTTAATATCAATTTCTATTGTTATAATTTTTTATTTTTTGTAATTTTATAAGAAAATATGAGTGACTTAGCCCTCATTCACCCTTTACCCGTTTTATAGATTGATGGACTCAAGCTGGTTGTCCCAATCTTGTCAAACTATAGTCATTACTTGCAGGAATTTGATTGATTGGTGAGGATTATTATGGCTATAGTCTTTAAACATGGGGCTGCATGTCACCACTTATTTGAAAGTGTTGGATTTTTTAATAATCAATAAATCTCAGATAATGATATTAAATCGAAGTTTGATAAATTAATATCGACACCTAAAATTGATGACTCGATCTGAAAACTAGTTAGAGCCATTTGAAACGGCCTAATTTTAGTTAGAGACGCTCCACTCCTTTGGAAGACTTACAAGAATTGGCCCACTACTTGGTATACTTGGCTCATGTATTGGATTGGGCTTGGTCACTTTTATATCTAAAGTTACCTATATATTGTTGCCTTGGTCTTGATATTCACGTGTGTTTTGCCATTGTAATTTCTTGAAGAAACGACTTCCATCTTTCCTTGACTTTGTGTGCACAATTGCGTTTTCTCCTCTTGCTCTTTTGTGGCTGCAAAACACCTTCCCCCTTTGTGTCCTAAGTGGATACAATCAATAGCAACCGGAGTGAGAATAGTTGGAGGTTTTGGGTTGAGCTTATTTGGGTGATTGATAAGGTTGAGATTTGGTATACTGAGCCCAAAAATTCACTTTGGTGGTAATATTGTTCAACAATTGGTATCAAAGTGGGGTTGGTGGTGGATTTTCGGCAAAAAATCGACTAGAAACAACCTAGAATTGCAGCAGAAATCGAAGCAGAAAATCTGTCCGATTTTTTCAATTTTTGCCTGGAACTGTTTTGCCGTTTTCGGTGAAACCACTGACTTGGTGAAGAAACCAAGACCACCAGCATGTTCAGCAGATCGAGACACTCCTACCTATCCGGCGTATAGGGTGACAACGGTGCGTGTCAGTTCCGATAGTCGCCCGTGTGGGCGATTTCTTCAGACCGAATCTTCATTTTGACATTTCTAATGATTTTGTGTTTTTAGTTTTAGGTTATATAGTGAAATTTGGACGATTTTTCCCTTGCATGTTTGTGATTCAATTTTTGCTCGGTTGATTGCTGCAGTTGCTGGAGACTTTATGGCGAATAATGGTGGCCATAAAGTGATAAATGCACATCTCTTGTAATTTACGGACTCAGATAGGTCCGCTCTGGTAAATTGGTTTATCCAATTTAAATTTCAGCATTATCGCGTCATCGTGTGGGGGTGACATTAGCATTGTGGTGACCGTGGATGGGTAATCATTGCTTGTGCTAGAAATTTAGGAATTAATTGCTCTATTTGAAGTGTTGGATTTAACTGCAAGTTGATAATTATTTCTGTGAGAATTTGATTTTTTTATCTTCGTGTTGTATTAACTATTTCGTTAGAACACCTAAACTTGACCCGTTTGAACATTCCATTGATCAGAGATCTCGAGTCTTACAAAACCCTAGGAATCCAGAACGGCGTATATTGTTACCTTATGATTACTTTGTGTGACCTATTTGTGCATTTTGGCTGTTCTGTTTTTCAAAATGTATTCACATTTCGAAATTGAAATTTTCAATGGGAAAGTAGACTTTTCAATTTGGCAACAAAAGATGAAGATGATTTTGGTTCAACAAAAAGTTTCAAATGCCATAAATGGTAAATTTCCTATAAATTTAAGAGAAGTACAAAAAGAAAAATATATTGAACTTGCTTACACTTCAATTATTTACACTTATTCGACACTATTTTGAGAAAAGTTGAAAAACTTGATTCTATTAAATAATTTTGACAAAAATTGGAGGACTTATATTTATTTAAGTCTACTCCTAATAAATGTACTTGTTTGAAAGATTGTTCAGCTTTAAAATGGATCATTCAAAGGATCTTGATGAAAATTTGAATATTTTCAACAAACTTGTTCAAGATATCGTTAATTGTGATGAAAAAGTATCTGATACGTATAAGGTCATTATTTTGCTGAACTCTATGCTTGATTCATATAGAGAGGTTAAGAATGCAATTAAGTATGGTAGAGACACTTTAACACCTGGGATTGTCATAGAGGATTATACAAAAAACTTGTGATCTATTATGGTTTACCAGTTAGACATGGGTTGAGTGATTAGTCTAGTGAGCATAGTGGGCGATGATGTGAAATATGTGTTCTCGAGGTGTGAGCGACACGGGATGGGATAGGATTAGCGTGATGAGATCTTTTCGAGGGGTCTTTTATGAATTTCTTGCATATGTGTTGATGATTAATTTGGTATTAATCTATTGTTCTGTGTGAATGTATATTTTTTGAAAAGATCCGCGTTATCTTATATGATATCTCAATCGCATATTTATTCGCTCTTGATTAATTGCTGTGATTATTTGCTTCTATTTGGGTGTTCTTGATCTTAGCCCTGGTGAGTTATGGAGCATGTATGGTATGTGTTTCAGGTCCGAAACACGAGGTAATGTCTGTGATTTCAATTTTATTAGTTATCTTGTTATGCAAATATAAATTGTGTGTTTTAGTTACTTGCAGATTGATTGGGTATCAAGGTGGAGATTTATTGAGTTTTTTTATTCTCAATAAATCCCGGACAATGATATTAAACTAATGTTGGATAAATTAATATCAACACCTAATATTGATGTCTCGACCTGAAAACTAGTTAGGGTCATTTGAAGCGGCCTAATTTAAGTTAAAGACGCCCATGGCCCGTCCCACTCCTTTGGAAGGCTTACGAGAATTGACCCACTACTCGGTATACTTGGCCCATGTATTGGATTGGGCTTGGCCACTTTTATACCTAAAGTTACCAATATATTGTTGCCTTGGTCTTGATATTCACGTGTGTTTTGCCATTGTAATTTCTTGAAGAAACGACTTCCATATTTCATTGGCTTTGTGCGCACGGCTGCCTTTTCTCCTCTTGCTCTTTTGTGGCTACAAAACACCTTTCCCTTTTGTGTCCTAGGTGGGTACAATCAATAGCAACCGGACGGGAATAGTTGGAGGTTTTGGGATGAGTTTATTTGGGTGATTGATAAGGTTGAGATTTGGTATATTGAGTCCAAAAATTCACTTTTGTGGTCAATATTGTTCAATAGAAAGAATTTGATTGGTTGGAAAATTAGGTTGCAATGGGTCATTATGGCACTTAGGCTTGTGTCATATACCATCATATCAGTTTCGTGATTATCTAGTTTCATAGTGCTTTTGTTAAATGATACATTTTCTATGTCAAGTCATGATGATGTTTCTATATGATATCTCCTATAATCCGAGTTTCGACATCTATCGATGGAATATTAGGTCAAGGTGTCAAACGGACTTGTTTGGATTCTTCCAGGGGCTGACTTTTTTGACCAAGTCGAGAGGAGGCCTTAGCTTATCCCATTTTGATTTCATATTGACAACAACAACAATATTGCATCATCTTCTTCAAAAAGCATCTAAAGTTAAGCAATACGAATATTTATCTTGAAAAAATTTACATGTTTGATATACAAGTAGATATACGCCGCTCACATATCTAAAAAAAAAAAAAAACTCATTTTCATGTATTGAAGCTGTAATCAATGAATAATGTATTACCAATTTGTAAATATGTATGAATGCAATAGCCAAAGGCTGAAGATGGAAAGTCATAGATGAACATAATAGCTATAAAATATAATTACGCTATCCGTCATTTCATTTAATGTAAATGTTTTCTGCATCTAATTTATCGGTTGGTGATTTTTGGCAGAATAATTAATTTTGTAATAACATGAATTTTTAATATTGACTTTATAGTCTTTTTAAATTATAAGTGTAAAATTCACGTCTTCTCCATTTTTAATTAAAAAGTCTTTCACTGTCTTAAACAAGTCTGTTAAATCATAAATTTAAACTTCATAATTTTAATAATTTGCACTTGTGATTAAAATAATCTTGTTTGTTGTGAGGTCACAATTTTTAATCTATTTTTTAATGTTTTGGTTAAGTAGACGACCATTTCAATAAAGAAGATAAATCTCACATGATCTCATGTATATGCTCCAAAGATTGGTTGGAATGTATGCAGTTGGACAAGTCATTAATTTTAAGAAATTAGAATTTTAGGGTCCGTTCTCTTTACCAATTTCAAGTCATTTTCTATTTTCGATTTCTCAAAATAGTGAAAACACGTTCTTTGAAAATAAGTTAAAAATTTACAAAGAAAACTCAAAACGACAAATTTGTCGTTTTGACAAATTTGTCGTTTTGAGTGTTTTCAATTATAATCAAGCTAAAATTTTCAAAACGCGTTTTGGGTGTTTTCAAAACAATTTTTCAAAATGTCAAAAGAACATATTTTCAACAATCTCAAAATGAACACTCAAACAGAAAACCCAAAATGAATTCAAAACTCAATTTACAAAACTGAAATACAAAGAGAACAGTTTTGAAAATGTTGAAAATGTGTTCTTTTTGAAATTTTGAAAAATTATTTTGAAAACACCTAAAACGCGTAGAAAATTTTAACTAAGATGATGACTCAATCAACTAAGATGAAAATTTTCTGGGGTACACAAGACCTAAGTGTCGTAAACTCGGGATTAGAAGTAAAAGTCGTGATTTCTCTAGCAAGTTTAACTTTCTCGCTAATTAGGTTAGCCATTTAACTAAGATGATGACTCAGTTAAATATGATATTTTCTACTTCTAAGAAGGTTTTGGTTAAAAAGAGTGACTTGGAAGGTCGTGAGATTGATCTTGCACTTAAAGGTAAGACTATCCATGTTTTTCGTTGATTAGATTCTTAGGTGCATGCGTGTGCAGTTCATTGAGTCTATTCATTCTTGCATGCATTTCACCTATTTGTGTTTTGCTTTTATTTTGTGTTGTGTTTTTCATTTTATTAAGAGCATTTTTTAAATTGTTTATTTTTAAAAGAAATGTTTTTCGGCTATAGACATTTCATGGTACTCTTAAATATAACATTTGAATTCATCTGTTTTATGCTGTCATTTTCATTACTTGATTCAATTTAATGTGAAGTATTGAGTATAAGTTTCTTCATGTACAATATGTACACACTGTGATCTTGTGAGTGAGTCTGGATCGCATGTGTAAGATTTGGGATGACTGTCATCTGTTGGTGAGGTGACCTTGAACGTGAATCGACCAACATTTAGATGACCTTAGATCATGATGCATCTCCCTTTATTATTTAAATAAAAAAAATGTTTGGCTCATCTTATACTTTTGTTCTAAATCTATTTGATTCGTGTAATTAAGCTCGATGGGCTCTCATAATCTGATGCCTATGGTCAATTGACTTAAGTTAATCGGCCTTAAACTCATTATATATGTCAATTTAATCGCTTAATGGACAAGAGTCTGCACATAAAATGCAATATTTGAGAAAAGCGACATAAAAAATATATTCTCAAATTCAGGGGAGAAAAGAAAATAAAAATTCATGTAATTGAGCTCGTTTTCAAATTCTAAATATTTTATGGGTTTAACTTTCCTTAGTAAGGGAAGATACTTATTGACATTACTGTTTATTGTCATTTCTCACAAATTTAAGATTTGGAGTCATGTTCGCAAGAAAATAGTGGCACTCAACATACGTGGGTTACTTATGCACTTTTCTCCATTTTGAACTTAATTGAGTATGTGGAAAATTTTTATTGATAATACATTACTTGTAAGCACATGTATTTTTGAGTTTATCTGTTTGTCAGAAACTTGATTTAAAAAAAAAAAAAAAATAGAAATTTTTTTTTGAAAAAAATGCTATTTTCGAAATTTTCAAATTTTTAGTACTATTTGTGCCAAGTTATTTTAGCTTGCTAGCTAAGGATCACTTGAGTAATAAAAGTAGAGAAAGTCTCGTTCGCCTCTCACTCGAGCGACAGCTCGTATATTTGAATTTTAACCTTTTTTTTTTCAGGATTTTTACGCACTTTTCCATTTTTTCACTCAAATTTCAACTACCCACACCGAATTTGTGTTTTTCTCAAGTTCTTGACATCTCCAATCATTCTTTTGTGGTATAATTTCATTGAATCAACGAACTTTCAAAGGCAAATCTTTTAAACCCCATCTTTTCCCTTTTTTGCAATTTTTTTGGGTTTTTTTTTTTTTTGATTTTTGGCCATTTTTGCTCCAATTTTTGGCATTTGTCTTCATATTTTGGTGATTGGCATGCACTGTTATCATTTATTGCACAATTTTGCACCAACAAATGGGATTTTTGGACGGTTTTGATGCGAATTGTGGTGTGTTTTGCATGTCTATCATTTTTTGTTTATTCTGGTGGGTTTGGATAGTTTTTAAGGTTGCATTGCGAGTTATTGATTTGAAAATTGGAGTTATGGAGAAGTTGGGAGCTTTCTTTTCATTTTGGGCATATTTTTACTTGTTTTGAGGTGGTTGCGGTGGATTATTGAGTATTTCAATTGGGTATTGTGTATTTGGTGCATGGTTTGTTGATTGGTGTGTTGCTAGAGGTTGGTTAATTAGTTGTGTTGATGTCATTTGCATTGCGGTTGGTGTTGACACCGCAAGGTGACTTCGCGTTATCGTGGCGTGCCATCATGGCACATGTCGCGTCATTACATCTCATAGTCAGGGCATAATGTCAAGGTGTCATGACTTCGTTGTATCATGTTCACTCTGTCTAGGCATCACAGCACCTTTATATGCTTTCGTCCTCGGGTGCATTGCATATGTCATGTTTGCCTTGATTTGTGTGCATCATGCATCTCATATATATCCTGTGTTCAGTCGTGGTGTTAATATATTGGCTTTACCCATTTCAGATGTCGCCTAAGAGAGCTCGTACTGCTGCTCCGACACTTGGTACTTCCACTTTCTATAGTAGGTCTAAGTTTATCTCTACGACTGCCCAGGACACTTTAGGGTCGCAATTTTCTTTGAGACCGATTTTATTTGAGCGCGAGGTCATTATGTCTGACCTGTCACCCGACCTTGCTGCTATTTTCACTTCCCGAGGTTGGGAGCCTTCACTGGTTGAGTTGATGCCTCTTCTTAGCCTTATAGTTCAAGAGTTTTACGCTAACATTCATGACGTTAGCGGTTCTTTAGGATTTTTCTTCGGGGTAGGACAGTTAAGATCACACCCGATATTTTATCGAGTGTGGTACATATTCATCAGGTCGTTCATCCTTTATTTCCTTATCTGTCTGTTGATACTCTTCCAGCTGACTCTCTTGTCCGTTCTACGGTGTTTAGCACACCATTGGAGGGTGCGCACTGGATCTTTACCTACTGATCGTTAGATTCTATTGTGCATTGTGTGTACGAATCTGTGGCTCGTCTCCCATACTTCTTCATTACCTATGGAGATTGCTCATTTTCTTTACACCTTGTTACATAGTGATTCCATTGATTTACCCTCGTTCATTTGCCAGCAAATTCTTCGTGTTTTTTGAGTTACGGGGACGAGAATGTGGTTGCCTTATGCTTGTTTGATTTATCGATTAGTGACTGTCCTAGGAGTGAGCCTTCCTGAGGGGGTTTCGAGGAGGGTTTCTCGGTCGATTGGCCATACTACTATCTCTCAGATTTGGTCACATGCTTTTTCTAAGCCGGCTCAACCAGTTGACCCGACTGTTACGACTGATCCTATAGATAACCTCATTTCTTTTGATCCCTCGAATTTTCCTACTACTTCTTCTGCTCATTTACTCTCTGATATTCTTTCTTTATCTACTTCTGCTCCTCCTCAAGCTACGTCTATTCCTCTACTTGCTGATATTCTATATGTTTCCATTGGCCCGTCTGTTGCACTTATGGATCAGATGACTGTGCTGATCGAGCAGCAGGCTCGTATGATGGTGAAGATTACACAGCTGCGGGCTACAGTTGATCGACACACTACTGAGTTTACTACGCTTCGTGGTACTGTTGGTTATCTTCGGTGTGGGGTCCGATGGAGTCATCGACATTGGGATGATGGTGTAGCCTCTGAGGAGAGGACTGATACTGATTATGCAACTTTGTTACTAGGTTGCTCCTTGTCATTTTGTAACAAAAAGGGGAGAGTAGATAGCGTAGATATTATGGATATATATATATGATAAATTTGACTTGACATGATGTATCTACAAACTTTAATTCAATGATAAATTCTGTATTGCTAGATTAAGTTTTGATGTTTTGTAGTATGAGTATTTCGTTTTGGTATGTTGGGTTGCATTGATATTACGTCTTAATTTAGCATGTGGTATGACACTGAAAAATGAGTTAAGAGTTAGAAACTGCTTCATTCATTTTTACACTTAGTACTGTTTGATTAACTGTATAAATTGGTTTTACACTGATTACTGTTTCACATATATTTTACACTGGGTACTTGAGTTATATATTTAAGGAAATATGTTTTGATAAAAGAATAGCAGAATTCGATCAAGACAGTTATTGGTTGTGTCAGTTTTTGGGTCTGTAATTTTATTTTCCTACTGACTTGACTTTTAGAATGTAATTTTGTCACAGAATGCCAAATGAATAGCTTGTTAGGTATTTGATATATTTGGAAAGTCTGTGAACAAAATGGACCAAAATTAATATGTTGTAAAAGTCAAGGAGTTAGTTGCAATTGGTGAAAATTATGTTATATTAGGTATAGGGTTCGAGAATGAAAAAGAAAGAAAAACGGCATCGAAATTTCGTTAGAGTATCGCCATGAGTTGGCTCGAGCATCAGAAATAGTAACATCGTCATTCGCCCGTCGCCTTGCCTTCGCTCGAGCGACAGCCATCGCTCGACTATCGCCCATCTTTTGTTTGAGTGACAGTGTCATCTGTAAAATCTTTTATTAGTTTTTTAAAGGCTTTTTATCTGGCTCATTCATACCTTGGCGTACATATAAATACCTAAATGCCTCTGAACGACTTTTTCTAATGTTGAATATTGAGAATTCATACAGTCTTTATATCCTCTTCACAAATTTGGCTTTCAACCTTAATTCTTCAATTGATTCTGGTTGGTGAAAACAACATATCCAAAATCCAAATACCAAACTGATGCTTCTTCCATATCTGTCAGAGTTCTAAAGATCAAGGAAAGGTGACTAGAGTTCCAGTCGTTGAAGAATGCGGTGTTCTTCGTTGATCCACAGGAGGTAGACGATTTCACAAAGTTGGGAATTACTGTAGGAGAGCGCAATCCAGGAGAGTTTTGAAAACTACAGTTGAGAGTTAGTGCAGGAGCAGAAAATCTAGGAGAGCTATGGGAATTGCAGTCAGGAGGTCAGAAAGGTCTTGTCGTCGTCTTGTCTAGCTGACTGTAAATTCAATCGTTTATAGTGGATTTTGATTGGTAAAATGCCCGAAGTTTTTACCCAATTGGGGGTTTCTCTGTAATCATGGTTTAGTAAGAAATAAAATTTCGTTGCACTATCTACCGCCGAAATCGAATACATATCGGCCGCTAGTGGTTGTGCTCAAGTTTTATGGATGAAACAAAGCATTAGCGATTATCACTTAACTTTCGAAAATACTCCTATTATGTGTGATAACACTAGTGCTATAACTTTGTCAAAAAATCCCATCTTACACTCTCACACAAAATATATCGAAATTCTACATCATTTTCTTAGAGATCATGTACAAAAAGGTGACATTTATTTAGAATTTGTAAGTACCGATAAACAATTGACCGACATTCTTACCAAACCTCTTGCTCTCGATAGATTTTCTTATATTCGTAGAAGCTTAGGTATTATCGATGAATCCGAGATTCGTGGTTAAATGTGTTTTAAAATGAAAATCGCACTCAGTATTCTTCGATTGACCACTTTCAAATATTTCGATCGACCGAACCTGATCTACCGCAACTGACTAAGGCTTTATTCCATTTTCGGTCGACAAAATGCGAATTTCGGTCGACCGAAGAAAATTTTAGCCGATCGAAAGAATTTCGATAGACCGAAATTATGGGAATTTCGATCGACCAAAATGGCCTGAGTCGATCTCTTTCTTTTTTAAAACAAAAAATTTCTTCTTTCCTCATCAGAACTTCATCCCCAAATCAAATTCAAATGCCCTAGGTACGTTTTCCCTCTCTTTCTCTCTCTTCAAATCTCACAATTTTCATCTTACCCACCAAAATCAATTTAACTTTTCACCAAAT
The DNA here is from genome assembly GCA_903798255.1 of Fraxinus quadrangulata. Taxonomy (NCBI): domain Eukaryota; kingdom Viridiplantae; phylum Streptophyta; class Magnoliopsida; order Lamiales; family Oleaceae; genus Fraxinus; species Fraxinus quadrangulata. Next base: position 60,586 of record CAIGRB010112896.1, read on the forward strand.
CCATCACACTTTCTCATCTAATCTCAAGTTTTTTTTTTCATTTTTGTTCAAAAATTTGAAGTTTTGGGTTTTTTAGTTCAACACTCAAAAAATTTAATTTTTTCTCAAAAACTCATTGCAAATTAGTTTTAAATATTATTCCACTTCAAAAACTTGTTACTCATTCATTTCCCATCATTTTTCATTAGTTATCTCAACAAAATTTTGAAAAATAAAAAATTTCTCTCACTAAGATTCAAAGATTTCGAAAACGACCATGTCTCCAAGGATGAAATTGAAGAAAGAGGAAGCTAGCTCGTCAAATATTGAAGAAGACGTATCCTTGCCCGACCGTTTCACGGATTATCCCATTCTAATCGGTAAGTCCATTGATTTCTTTGCATTCTCTACCAAAGCTCCTTCATTTAGGATAGAAGAATATTTTGAGAATATTGGATGGACGAATGTGGCTACTATTTTGAAAAATATTTATCCTAACTTAATTCGTGAATTTTACTGAGATCTCTCATTTTACTCACTACACGTCACTTGCACTATTAAAGAGAAATGTATTAAACTCGATAGGGATACCATTAGAAATATACTTAGGTTAGGGAAATGTAAAAACCTTGATTATATTCATCATTATCCCGTTAGGTTTGTTGACTATGACGAACTCGAAGCTTATTGTCGAGTCACTGATAGACCACTATCCACCACCATGACTTTAAACCTAAATCACCTTACTATACTATGCAAAATTCTTCATCGTGCTATTGCTTACATTATAATCCCTCGGAGTGGACATTTTGAAGAGGTTCATCACCTCGACTTATTCATCCTTGACTCCTTTCTTGTCGGTCGTCAATTGGACTTTCCATACCTCTTTTTGAAACACATTCAACAGATTCATAGCTCTCCTAGAGCTCTAGGCTTACCTTATGTCATGCTTCTTATAAGAATCTTTCAATATTTCAATGTGCCATTAGACGATGAACCTTTTCTTAAACCCCAAACACACCGATATCATTAATCTCAACACCCTTAAATGCATGAAAATCGTTAAAGACAATGGGTAATTGATGTGTCATACTCAAGGCTTTGACGATAACTCGGGGCCTACTACTTGGCCATTTACTTTGGAAGAGGCAGAAGAAGGAATGGGTGGTCATGATAGTGATGGTGATGACGGTGTTGATTCTCCTCGTGCACGACGTAGGGGTCCAACTCCTCAAGTAGCACCGAACCCCAGCCGATATATGACTGAAGATCAATTCAACATCCCACAAGGCCGGATTGATTCTCTTACTACTACAGCTAATACACTTGATCAACTAATAAAGTAAATGAGTTTATCTCGAGAGGCCTTCTTTACACACATGTATTCCATTTATCATCGCGGGCCTCCTCCACTGACGGAAGATTAAATTATTTCTAAGTTCTATTCTCGTTTTTAATCTCTTACTTCACTTTTCATGTTATGACCTATGATTACTTTCACTTTTTTTTTCCTAACTTGCACCTATGCCTTAATTAAAGGGGAATTTCTTGTACTCTCATTACCCACATTCCTTTTTGATGATGTCAAAGGGGGAAAAAGAAGAAAAATGCGATTGTAATTGTGACTTGTTGTTTTGTTATATGTATTGTGATTTGCATTAAATATGATGACTTCTAGATGTGATTTACCATGTTAAAGAATTGTGGAAATGCAAGTCTTTAGAATATTATGTTATATATGATGCAAACCTGGTTCTCAATGATGTGTAAAAAATATGGGGAATATCTTATATTTCTCTACAAATCACATATTTTTTGTCATAATCAAAAATGGGGAAATTGTTGACCTATAATTCAATATAACTTCACTTGTTTTGATTATAACAAACAATACACTTATATTTCTAACAAAATTTGTTTCTTGAGTTTTTCATGAATATATCTTCTTAAGTATTCAAAAGCTCAAATCGTTATCCGTTAAAGAACAAGCAATCAAATAAATCTTGAAAAAAATAAGAACGAGATATTTGAAGATTAAAGTTTAGAAGTAGTTTATCGGATCTTAAATGTAAATATACTAACTCATTAATTTTTTAGCAAGTGTACAAAACTCAAATTATTTCCATAATTCACCACTTACATAAAACTGATTTTTCATTTACAAAATTTTTAACGGCTATACACTTTCGATCAACCAAAATTGGTCAACCAAAAGTGACTGGTTTGGCTTCTTTCTATAAATATTCTTCTCTTCTTACATTTAATTTTAACAATTTACAGGAGCAATTAAGAGAGTATATTTATTGAATATCATTGAGCTTACTTGATTTTAAATTCTATTTCATTTATTACAAATATTTTCTTGATTGATCAAACTAATTTTCATCTATCTAATCAAGAATTCATTTTGTAAAGAAACTTTCTCAATCTCATCTATTTTCAATTCTTGATAAAAGTTTTCTTTGCCAACACTTATATTGAAGTGTAAATCTCTCTTCGTACTTAACTTGTATTATTTGTTAAGAAAGATCATATGTTGAAAACTTTGATACAAAAATATAAATGATTTCATTATCCATCATTCATCAAGGTTTACAACATAAACACTTGAGTTTTATCATTTGCTATCGATTGAAATGTTATCCCAACTCTCTAAATACTTGATTTGATTATATCATTTATCAAAGAGAGTTCTTTCAATTGTAAAACTATCATTTATACTTTAGTGGTTTCGAGAGTCTTGTGAAAACTTGATTGTTGTTATGATAGATGCTCTTTGTTGTAAGTCACGTAGGATAAGTGCTCCTTGTTGTAAGTCACTTAAGGATAAATGCTCCTTGTTGTAAATCATTTAAGGATTGATATTCACTGCTGCAAATTACCATTATAGTGCATTTGACCTTACTCGTGACAGAGAGCTTGGTAATGGGGACGTAGAACACATTGTGTATCGAACCCCATTAAATTGGTTTGTTATTTTTATATTATTGCACTTTACTTTACATTACCATTTATATTGTGCTATATCCATACTTGAATTAAGTTATCAAACTTGCATATTTAAATCTAGTATTATACTTTGAATTTATATCTTGTGTATTGAATAGTTTTGAAACTAATTGTCAAAAAAGTTTCAAAAATCAATTCACCCCCTTTTGATTAGTTATTCTTGGGTTGTCATTGTCGACATATCATTTTTTAAATTAACACGTTATTTCAAATTCACTTTCATTAACTTCACCCATAACCCACCAAATTGATGATATATTAATTTAAAATAATGTATCAATCATTAATTGGGTGCACAACAAAAATTGGGTGTCACATCTCAACTCTTCTCCACATGCGCATTTCAACTTTGACTTGTATTGTTTAGTGATATTTTCCAAATATTTACACGCAAAGTTTAGAAACTGCATA
>CAIGRB010112896.1:73783-86016 GCA_903798255.1 Fraxinus quadrangulata
ATGCGAAAATGAGTTTTTGAATAGTGATTTTTTATTTTTTGAGAGAATGTGTGGTTAAAAAGTAAAAAAAACGTGTACGACTTTATTCAATCTATTAACATAGCTCTTTTATGAATCATGCTCTCCTTATGTGAATGCTAGTCACTCGGCACCTCACATACAGAGCTAATACAAGTTACATGATCCGGAACACATGTTCTCAACTAATCTTTCGGACAACCATAGCATGTGAATGTGTGACATTTATGTTCATTATTGAAAGGATAATGGTTATCCTTTTATTTAAATAGCATAAAATGTTGAATTTTATAAAAGGATCATTCAACTTCTATTACTTTTGTCAAAATTTAAATCTTTGACTAAATTTACTATGGATTATTTGTCACAAAACTGTTTGAGAAAGTCCACCGCTTATAATATATAAAAAGCTTATCCATAAAAAAATTTATTTCTTCGTTAAGGTTATATATTTTCCGTGCCCATTTGAAAGTTACAAACGCGCAAGTCTCAACTTGTCAACGCTGGAAATATAGCCATAACATGCTCTTAATGCTCCTATATGGTTTGTTTAATTCTTTAATCCCATAAAAGTAATATTTGTGACACAGAACGGAAGTTATAGGTTTACAAACGTAGACCCAACCGAGAGAGAATTGTAATTCACAAGAAAATAATAGCCTCCCAAAATTGAATTCATTTTCAGAAACAAAAGAGTCTTTAAATAGTTTCTGAAAACCCTAATATAAGTAAAAAGATCAAAATAGACATACACTAAATTAAAATAACTAAAAATAAAAAATAACGCTAAAACTTTGACTGTTACCGGCCTTAAACTGCGAATTTGAGGCTGGAAACGACGTCAGTAATCTCAATTGGGACGGTATGGAATGCTGAAAGACGTTTTCGAAAACATATTATAATAGAAAATCTGACACCGGTGCAAAACATTATGCCCCTTTCTTCGGAACTGCGCCTTCAACCAATTTTCGGTCCAATTCATTTTCAAACTCTAATGCCAATTTTCCTACGTCAGTCCCTCCCACCTGTGAAGAACTCGACCTCTAGTTATAATTCGGATAAAGCGGAACATCATCACAAAACTCATAAAGGTTAGCTACATTGAAAGTGCGAGATATATTCATATCAGCAAGCAAGTCGATCACGTAGGTGTTGTCATTAATCTTATTGATCATCTTGTATGACCCATATTTCCTTGGCTTCAACTTGTTATAGGAACCGACTGGGAACCTCTCCTTACGCAGAAACATCATAACCTATTTGTGTTCTAAACTTTGGAAAACTTTACCGACTCGATCCATACAGACGATTTTCATCAAAAACATATGTTAAATTCAGGTAAAATGACAATCGTATTTTTTTAAAACTTAAATAAACAAAAAGACATAAAGCAAAAAATAAAAACCCGAGTCGGCTCGGCTTGGGCCCCTCTAAGGCTCGATCCGAAAGCTCGGGTCGAGCTGAAGTTTTTTGGCCGAGTTTTTACTTTGCTCAGCTCGGCTCGGGTCAAAAAAAGTTCGAACCTTTTTGGTTCGAACCGAGCTTGAACTTCGAGTTTCGACTCGATTCGACTCGTTGACATGACTAGAAATGAAGAACAAAAACTAAAAGTAAAACACACCAAACTAGAATTCTCTGGAGTGGACAAATTTGCACCCTAATAAAAGATTTGAACTTTCAAGACATCATCTCCCATGATCTCCTGTTGATAGTCCTGTATTTCCTTTGCTGAAGTTACAACTGAACTGGTACAGTCATGCACCTCGATCAATTTTAGAGTTTCAATTTCTCCGATACCACTGGGGATCTCCTTCATAAAATATAACTCCTTGATGACTAGGAGCTCAAGTAACGGGAAGTGGATAGAGTCAGCTATCCAATACACCAGATCAATACTTTCAAGTTGCAGAAATTTCAATTGAACAAATTCTCCTTCAGTTGGTTTCCACTCTTTGCCTAAGAAAGCACGGTGTTTCAATTTGAGCACTTCGAGTTTGGGCAATGAACCAACAGCCATCATATCTTCCCAAGGAAGTTTGCAGCCACGTAAAGTTAACTTCTTAAGCGAAAGCGGGAAAGTGAATATGCCAGGCTGGAGAGACTGACCATAAAAGAAGCACTTCAACGTTTCAAGGTTACGTAGTTGGCCTAGATTATTGAGACAGTAGTATTTCCAATCCACCCGTTTACCTGTATAAGAGATTTCCAGTTTCTTTAGATTCAGAATTCTTCTGGCAACCTCCTTTGTGCATCTGAAATTTCTTATGCAGCACAATGTGTGTAGATTTTCAAGAACAATAAAATCTTCCCCATCTATTTCTGCACTAGGAGGATCGGAAAGATGTATGTTTCCAAACAACTGGACATGTCTTAATTCTATCATGTTCCATATTTCTGGTGGTAGTTGTACCGAGGCATCAATATACAGAATCAAGGTTTGTAAATTTCGAAGTTTATATATTGATTCAAGAGGCCATCTGTGATTACATCTGCCACTGAGGTACCGCAAATTAACTAGTCGTATTATTTCATCTGGCAAGTTAATGCGATATTCTAGGCCTGTATGCAATGCTCTAAGCAGACTACAACTCGCAAATACTGGAAGATTTAGACGCCCATCGACAAATAAAGAAGACTTCATGAGCGAGATAGGTAGGTTTATGCAACGAAAATAGAGAATCTCTCGGTCTCTATGAATACTTACCCGGTGCACGTTGACGCCTCTTGGAATTCTATCGAAATTCTCATTGATGACATGAAAAAAGTTCTTCCTTTCAGCTTCTCTCTTGCATAGATCCCGTAAGAGATCATGAACCTTGCATTTTTTAATTTTGCCATCCCAGCTCCGCTCAAAGGCCAAAACAAGATTTCTATCAACAAGTTCCAACAAATATTCATATGCAACGTCTTCCAAACTCTTGGACTTTACTGGTTGTAGAATTCCCTCGGCAACCCATAACTTGACAAGCATGGCGACACGGATATTAAAATCTTCTGGAAAAATTCCCATATAAAGGAAACACCCTTTCAGATTATGAGGCAAATGGTTGTAACTTAAAGATAGTATCTTTGACAATTGATTATCATTTGAAGTTATTTCTGAACTTAAATTTTCTGCAACATTTCTCCAATGACGTTCGGTTTTGATGTCCTTTGAGAGGAGACCTCCAATCACTACAACTGCGAGAGGAAGTCCTTGGCAGTTTTGGGCAATCTTCTTTCCGATTTCCACCAATTCTCGAGGGCAAAAATCTTCACCGAATATTTTCTTACGAAGTAATTCCCAACTGTTATCTTCGTTCAGAAAATCCATGTGATGAGGGCGTCTAGAGGGGAAGTAAACAGCCACATTCTCTAGCCTACTAGTCAACATGATTCGGCTTCCATTATTGTCATCTGGAAACAAGCGCTCCACTTTATCCCAAATCTTGGTATCCCACACATCATCCATTACAATGAGATACCTCCGACCCTTTATCTTCCTATATAAAACTTCTTCTAATTGTATACTGGTACTGCTCTCTACATTGCTATCTTCATCACGCTTCTTCTCCTTAGAGCAATTTTTCATGGAATCTAGAAGCTCTTCAAGGATTTCTTGAACTTGATAATCTTGAGAGACTGTCACCCAAGCTCTAACGTCAAAGTAATCCACAATATGTTCATCATCATAAACATTTTTAGCGAGAGTAGTCTTGCCAATTCCGCCCATCCCGACTATAGAAACAAATTCACGCTTTGACGAAGATCTAGTAGTTAGTCGTTCCTTGATCTTCTTCATGTCCATATCAAGACCCACCACATCACCCTTGCCACTGGAAGCAGTTGATGAAGCAACAGACAACGATGACATCCTTGTCTGCAGATCTGGTACGCCAATCTCATCTTCAACCTCCATTACCTCTTGCTTAATGGAATTGATTTCTTCCATTACTTTCTCTAAGTTTGTGAAGCTCTCATCTCCATGATTTGAAGATTCTGAAACAAGTCCATAAGAAATATGGGATTCAACAACATATTCTGCTTTATATGTCACAACTATGATTTTGCTCTCCAAACTTTCTATAATTTCGCTGCTTTTTGGTGAAGATTTTTCAAGAAAATCTTTTAAAGAATTAACTCTTTCGAGAAGAGTTTCAATTTGTTGTTCATTTTGAGGAATCAGATGGTGGTGTAGGATATGTTCAAGATTGTGAATAAGAGAAAGAAGAGCAGCATAAGCCATCTGTATTCTGTGCTGAAACTGAAATTAGGACAGAAGATTGCAGCAAAATGTATGCAATTAGCTCAAAACACACCCAAGCTTTATACAAGTATTGTTACAGAAATTTGATATCAATTATTATTATTATTTATTATTATTTTTTTTTATACCTAGGTGTCCGTCTTCGAAGTCTAATCTCGGGGTCTGCGATCCGATTCCTCATTACACAGACCAGGTAAACTGTGGATTATGTCCCAAACTCATCAGGATCCAAGAGCCCCCCACTGAACTGTCAAAATGTCGAGCGATTCAATTTCATGTTGCACCTTACATTCCAGGATAAATCCCGTCTTCCAGGAGAAAGTTTGCTTTCCAAGAACCCCAAGAATCGAACCCACAATCTCTGAACTTTCAACATTGAAGAGTTCCGTTCTTTGTCAGTTTGACGTGCCCGTGGGCATCAATTTGCAATTTGTTAATTGAATAACAAGCTGCCAATGCTGACTTGAAAGAGAATGAAGTAGGCCAGCTTTAAATATTGTTTCTTGAAACAGTCACGCAAATCAATTTTCTTTATTCTTCAATTGGTTAATTTGACCCAGTTACTGTTCCAGCCTACTAGCATTTTTTATTCTTTCATGATATCATTGAAGCCTACCATGTAAATATTCTTATACTATGCCTTCTTTTGGTTGCTGAATTATAAATGATTTATAAATTTAGTTAAAGTGAAATATTAATTTTAATCATATATTCATTATTATTTACACATTTCGTGAAATTTACTACTTTTCATTTTTTAAATGATTTAAAAATTTGTCAAATGGAGGCTATATTATCTTCTTCATTATTAAAGTCGATCAACTTGAAGGGTCAAACTGATTGAGTCAATAGACCCAATCTAGCTCAAATTGACCAATAGTAAGGTCAAATAAAGCACGATCCATACTCAATAGGGCATATGATCAAGTGGATATTTTTAAAGTAGATGGTGATAGGATTTGATAAGTTGATTCTTGAAAGCAAATGAAATGTGAAATATCTAATGAGTATGTGGATCCTATTTCATTGGGAACTTGATGGGGCTATGAACTTAGAAATGGAGAGTAATTTGAAGAAATGACTTTAAATCTTTGTGTACTGACCCCTAATCGAATTGTTTGGGATTCAGAAGTGAAAGAAATCATGACGATTCAAGTGCCTTGCGTACACGATAGTAATTTTAGCAATAATTATTACGTTGACTAGGATAATGGAGAAAATTTAGAATAATTGGAATCATTTTCTGTTTTAAGATGAAACATAGTCGAGTAAAGAATTTACATTTTTTTGGTCGTTTCTATTTTTATCTTTTCTCCAAATATACAAACTAAGAAAAAGAATATACGATACTGTCATTTTGCGTATATTCGAACAAATAATTTATGTTGTGTAGTTAGCCTTCTGTTCAAAAAAAAATATTTTTTGGCTTTCGTTTTAATTAGGGATCGTTTAGATCAACCAATTCAAGGTCTTTTATGCTTTGTTGTATCATTTAATCACGAGACTAAGAATTCTATCTCAAAAAAGTTAATCAAACCTATTAAGAAGACTATTCCAAATGCCTTATAAACCAAAGGCCATTCATTTGTCTTTATGGAGTCATTTTTGGATCAACTTCTATCGATTTAAGCTGTGTTACAAAATAATATTGTAAAAGAGTTGGGTGCAAATGGGTCTTTAAGACAAAGCGCAACTTTAATGGTAATATCGAACGATATAAAGTTAGACTTGTAGCCAAAAGTTTTACTCAGAAAGATGGTATTGATTATAAAGAGACTTTTTCACTAGTATCCAAGAAAGACTCACTCAGGATTATAATGGCTATAGTAACTCATTATGACTTAGACCTACATCAAATGGATGTGAAATCCGCCTTTCTAATTGGAAATTTAGATGAAGAAGTTTATATGGATCAGCCTGATTTCAGTTGAAGGAAAGGAACACATGGTGTGTAAATTAAAGAAATCAATACACGGACTTAAACACGCTTCCCATCGGTGGTATCTTAAGTTCAACGATATCGTTACTTCTTTTGGATTTAAGGAAAACATCGTTGATCGATGTATATATCTAAAGGTCAGTGGAAGCAAGTTTCTATTTTTGATTCTATATGTTGATGACATCTTGCTAGCTCCTAATGATCTTAGTCTATTACACGAGACTAAGAAATTTCTCTCTAAAAATTTTTGAAATGAAAGATATGAGAGAGACAACCAACGTGATTGGAATTGAAATATTTCGAGATAAGTCACAAGGATTGTTAGGGTTGTCTTAGAAAGCATACATCAATAAAGTTTTAGAGAGATTTAAGATGGAAAATTGTACAGTGAGTGTCATTCCAATTCAGAAAGGAGACAAATTTAGTCTCATGCAATGTCCTAAGAATGAATTGGAATGCAAACAAATGACAGCTATTGCTTATGCATATCTTGTTGGGAGCTTAATGTATGTTCAGACTTGTACCAGGCCAGACATCAATTTTGCTATCGAAATGCTGGGCAGGTATCAAAGTAAATTAGGATTTGATCATTGGAAAGCTACAAAGAAGGTGTTGAGATACTTGCAAGGAGCGAAAAATCTCATGCTCACTTATAGGAGATCTGATAACTTGGAGGTAATTGGATATTCAAATTCAGACTTTGCTGGATGTATAGTACTAGAAAGTCCACATTTGGCTATTTGTTCCTCTTAGCTGGAGGGCCTATATCATGGAAAAGTGCGAAGCAGTCAGTCAGTGCTGCATCTACTATGGAAGCTAACTTTGTGGTATGCTTTGAGGCCACAGTTCAAGTAAATTGGCTACGGAACTTTATTTCAAGGCTTGAAATTGTCGACAGTATTGCTAAGCCGCTGAAACTTTACTGTGACAATTCTACAGCAATCTTCTTTTCAAAGAATGACAGTACTCTAAAAGTGCTAAACACATGAAATTGAAATACTTTGCTATTGAAGGAGAAGTTCAAAAACAAAAGGTGTCAAACGAACATATTAACACCAATCTTATGATTGTAGATCCACTAACGAAATGATTGTCAATAAAGACATTTAATGAATATGTTGAAGAAATGGGAATTATTGGAAATGATTATTGACATTATGAAATTTATGTAATTGACACTTTGAGCTTGTTTATGTACTGTTTTTGACAAAAATATTATTCTTGCCATAATAGTTGGTGTATGTTCATGAATGGATTATGTGAATGCTAACAGGGACAATCTTTCAAAGACATTATTGTAATGTAATATCATACTTCTCATTATGTGTCATGTTACGTGAGGACTAATATTGTAATACATTGAAGGAATTATGCCGAAATGATGGTGTACAACCGCTAAGTCTTTACTTAAAGATGATATATTAAGTAACCAATGTATATAGGATTTTAGCTTTTCATATGCATATTATATTATAGACCACATAACGATGTAATATTATATGGGTCAAGTGAGAGAATGTAAGACCAATTAATGTGGCCTGAGTAATACTAGTAGTAAATTAATTAAAGTGATTTATTATTGCTAAAATCCTATTGGCCCATTGAGAAGTGACAATTTTATATCTATCCACTTTGATGGAAAGTGAGTATTTTTTTATGGCCCATGAAATTGCCTTTCTCTGCCTATAAATGTGGATGGAATCCATCAAATTAAAACATTCAATTACAGAGAGAAAAAGAGAGAGAATGGTTTCTTAATTTTACTCGTTTCTTTTTGCAGGTTTAAATCTTTCAAATATTGCTATGGATCAATGCATGTTTCTTGACCAATTAAATCTATATGTGAAAATCATGAATTTTAAAGAACTTGGTATTATGGTTAATTAATTTCTAACAATATAACTCAACTTCTTAACATTTGTGTCAAACCGACCATGTCAAAATGATATTAAGTTTAGATTTATGTTGCCATTCTATTGATTAGGCCTGGGCATTTTAATCGGAATCGACCCTCCCAAATCGAAATCGAATCAAGATAACAGATTTCGATCAGGTTCCAGAAAAATGAAATTTGAAATCAAGAACTGATTGGGTTCCAGTCGATTATTAGTTCCTGAACCAAAACAGTAGATACTCAAATGGAACGGATTTTTTATATAATTTTGTTTATTTCCTAAAACTCTAGACTCTAACACAAAGAAATCAAGACTGACTCCTACTTCTTTTTATCTCTGGCCTTACATCAGATTGTTGCATTTCAGATGTTAGTACATGTTAGTCTATGCAATTTGGACTTTCTATAAATCAAATGTTCAAGTTAGGTTGTGATATAAGTTGATGAATCAAAACGTTCATTCTTTGTAATTTAAACTTTCTACTTTCTTGCATTGTTTACAAACGTAAGTGTTTTTTTAAAATTTTTATAATGTGTGACAATTAAACTTGATATATTCATAGCTAGGACTATAGTGTACATTTTTGGTCATCTTGAGTTTGTGATTCTTTTTTAAAATATAATTTTTCCTTTTTTATTAGAACATAGCGAGTTCAATATGTGCAGTGCAATTTCTTGAAACTATATAACCCCTGTATGATGTCCCATTAACAAGAAGTTTTTTGGGAAAAATCAATTTTGAAATAGTATTTTTTGGAGAATGTGTAGTTAAAAAGTACACAAAAACTTTGGATTTTCATGCAAAATATTTTTATTTTGAAATGAATTTAAGCATTATCCATAATTAAATTATAAGTTCTAGCATGCCTCACTTATGGACCGAATAAGATTTATTAATAAAATAATTTCTTCTTAAACTGTAATTTAATTTTTGATGTTTTAACTTTCTCCTCTTTTCGTAATTTTTGGTCTCCACTATTTTACTTCTTGAAGATTTGTTAGCCGAATTTTCTCCGTTGCACAAATATTGTTGAGTAGTAACGTGGGTATATGTGTTGAAATGGCCTATATGAAAATGTTTATTAAATTTATATTTAAAAATGTTATGGGTAGAATTGAATCCAAATCAAAACCGATGAATCGGGTTTGAGTTTGATTCCAGTAATTTCAAGGACCTCGAATGACTCCATTTACAATGGATGGTTCCGAGTATTGAAATACCCGGACCGACCTACCAAATGTCCAGGCCTACTGTTGACATCATTGTCTATAGAAAGGAGTGTCTAGAGCAATGTTTTCATTGTTCTTTTTGTGATAGATATAAATCTCAACTTTTTAACATTTGTGCCAAACCAACCATGTCCAGAGCCTTCACATTTAGATTTTATTTCTGGTCGATTGACATCATTTTCCGTAGAAAGAAGCGTCTAAAGCAATATTTCCATGATTATTTTACATAAATCTCAACTTCTCAACGTTTCTGCCAAATTAACCATGTCCAAACCACTTCAAGCTTAGAATTTGTTTTCTTGAATAACCAATCGTTGACTTTTCCATGTGCACCCTTTGCCAATCCCTTCACGCCTGCATGTGAACATGTGAAATTTATCTTCTTTGTTGAAATGTTCGTCCACTTAACCAAAACATTAAACAATGGATTGAAGATTGAAATCTCACAACAAACAAGATTCTTTTAATCACAAGTGCAGATTATTACATTTATGAAGTTTATATTTACTATTTCAACAAAATCAGATGCAAAAAACATTTAAATTAAAGGAAATGACGGATAGCATAATAATATTTTATAGCTATTAATGTTTATCTATGACTTTCCATCTGCAGTCTTTGGCAATTGCATTCACACCTAACAAATTGGAAATACATAATTTATCGATTACGACTCCAACACATGAAATGAGTTTTTTGCTTAAATATGTGAGGGGTGGATATCTACTTGCATTATTGTTATTGTCGATAACAATAAGTTGTTATTGCTATCGTTTAACTTTAAATTCTTTCTTGAAGAAGAAAATGCAACATTATTGTTATTGTCGATATGAAACCCATATCAATAAATTGAGGCCTTCCCTCAACTTGGTAAAAAGTGCCTGTCTGGCGAAGACTCCAAACACGTTAATTCAATAAGTTAACCCAACACCCTATCGATAGAGGTCGAAACTCAAATTATGGGAGATGTCATATAGAAACATCATCATGACATGACAAAGATAATACTCTCCTTTGACGACATCACCTTAAAATCAGTTACTCAATTGATAACATGATGGCATAGGACATAGGTCTAAGCCCTAAGGCCCAAGTGCCATAAGGACTAGATACAACCACACTTACCAATCAAACAAATTCCTTCAAATAGGTGGTGGCATGTAGCCTTATGTCGGAACAATATAGCTTGACATGATTAGAACAACAAGTTTGAATCCATCTAACAAAAGGGACAAAGGATAATGTACAGTTACAAAAAAATTCTAGTGTTATAACACTCTTATTTTGTTTAAATCCATATAAGTTGATGAAAAAGTGTCACAATATTTTTTGTCATCACAAATGACAAAATCCATTAGAGAAATTCGAAAAGGAAAATAGTTCGTAGCACTAGCCAACTTATTTAGGACAATGAAATCATTATAGTGGAATGTAACAAAACAGAACATAAATCACGCGTTACCTTATTTGCACTTGGAATCAAAGTCATTGAAGCATAAACGAATTGGCTTATGCACACATCTTTAATACTGCATATGATACATGTAGTTGATATTTAAAAATTGATTTTTGAACGAATTTTAGAAGTACTATGTTTTTTCACCTTGATTTTTTAAAAAAAAAAAAAAAAACCCCTTAAAAGAAGAAGAAAACTCTCCATGTAGAATGAATTTCATGCTAACGAAAGGCCTAAAGATTATTTCAGACAAAAAGTATAATTAAAAACTCGTCCGTATTTGTTTGATCAAGTTTATGGAATAAAACATTGTTATTATTACTTGAGAAAAGACTAAACGATGAATAAAAAAGGAAAAAAAAATGTAAATCAAATGGGAACTAAGAGTCATGAAAGTTAGGACTGGACATGGTCCGATTCAATTCGGTTCTGAACAGAATCGAACCGAATCAAAATTTTCGGGTATGAAATAAATAGAACCGTCGGGTCCAAATATAATTATGGAACCGTTCGCGTTCGCGTTCGGTACCATAATTAAAGTTTTAAACATTTACACCAACACTACATAAATACAACTAATGATATGTTCATTCGTAACTTTTACAAATTAACGTAGTCAAATTTTAAAATATATAAATAACAAGTTGTCCAATAAAATAATTCAATGTATACAAATACAAAAAAGTAGATAGTAATACTAAAACATCGGTGATCCATATCAATAATTTATTTGCTTCAAGCAGCCTACATAAAAAAATGAAATATAAATTAAAAGTTATAAAAATAAAATATTTTTTAGTATTGGTAATACTTACTAATTATTTGATTTAATTATCTATTACTTGACTTGTCATACTAAGACAAACACAAATAAATTAAAAATTGTTCAACTAATAATATTTAATAAGAAAAATTGGATTGGGCTAGACTAGGCTAGCTAGTCATGGACTTGGTTTGAGAATTGGAGCATTAATAATTAAATTATTTAATTTGCTAATTTGTTTAGAAAAAATTAAAAAAATTATTTAGATTCGGTTCTTGGTCTAGAACTGAAAATTGCACCAAATTCATCGATTCTCGATTCAAATACCCGTTCGGGTATTTAATTTATGAAGAACCGCTGGTTTCGTTCAATTCAGTTTGGATTCGATTCGATTCGATTCGGTTTGAGAATTTTGTCCACCCCTAATCAAAGTCACTAACGAATTAATTTTTTAATTTAAAAGAAGTGAGAGAGATATAAACAAGTCCAATAATTTAATTCAATGCATTTAATTTTTGATAAACAAATAGTTTTACAAAAAAAATTGAGTGCATTCAATAAAAAATTATCAATTTTTGGACGAGTGAAAACTTCAATTTTAATTACTCATTTAATGAGGTCCAAAACTTTTTTATAAGCTTTTATCAAAATTTAGCTCTTGTTTGGTGGCCTTCTTTTTTTTTTTTT